>JAPYZK010000130.1:0-37589 GCA_030522785.1 Platygaster equestris
AAGTATACTTTATTGGTCGAAACCCGCAAGTAAAGCTAGGTTATAGTTTTTAAACATTGCGGGGCCCTTGCCCAGTTCCCGTGGCACGAAGATCAATTGCTATTAATATTATTCGAAAAAACTAAATTGTCATTAACCTGTCATAACAAAGATTCGCTGCCAGCCATGATCAATCGTTCTCGTATGACAGGTGGATAACAATTTGGTGTTGTTTTGTTCGTCTCCCGACTCGAAAGTGTCCCGAGCAGTCCCGAGACTCTCGAGTTCACTTGTGCCCACTCATGTCCACTTGCAGCGCCTCTGGCGCACTCTGGTGGCGAGGCGCCAAGATGGACATTTCCTCTGGAATAATCAGACAGGGACTGAATTTTTTCGCATAAGCGAAACGGGAAGATGGCCGACCTCGCTGCGAAGCACGACCGTGATTGGTTAACGCCGCTCGAGAGAGAGAATTCAAAATAAAGAAGTATGTGTCATGTTTTGAAGTTATTATTTGTGAACTATTTTCGAACAATTCTGTAACTTCTGAATTTTTTTCTTTTCAGTTCTACTAAAGATCAAGAGTGTTGGTATTTGTTAGTAATATCAACATTGTTGATAACTGAAATTGCTTGAAATGTCTTATCCTTAGTATAGAAACAATCACTTTTTTGTACTCAAAGAACCGTCAGTTAACGAATTTTTACAATTTCCAGAGAAAGAGGCATAAGGTTGCCTTGAAAAAGAAGCGCCGTATGGCAGTCAAGGAACAGAAAGCTGAGTATAGCAAATTGTTGGCTCAGAGGCAGAAAGAAGCCAAGGCCAAACGTGCCGAAGAAATCAAGAGGAGACGCAGCGCGTCGATGCACGACTCGAAATCGTCTGCGCACTCGGCACCGGCGACCAAATAAAATTGACATCTTTGTATGTCTTATTGTTTATTCAATAAATATGGATCATATGAAGTATCGTCTGTTTCAACTGCTAGATATATTCTCCCGAAAGTGCTTGGAGCAGCAATTTTTCTTGAGCTCATGAAACTCACTAGCTTCCAAAATTTTCAGAATTGGTAACAAAAGCATGTGTCCAATACAGTGTCTTTGTGCTATTAAATTTTTGATGTGATAAACATAATTGAAATATGACTTGTACAGATAAATTCAATCTTGAAAATACTCAACTCCATTATGCTACTTCCGGAAATCATTTTTTTATTTATATAAATTAAATTCATTGAGATTAGCAGTATATTATACGATGTACATCCATTATTTCTTATATTCTAAAACCAGAACATGTATAAATGTTTTAAAGAGTTTCTAGTTCGGGTGGAATGGGAATTTTGTGTAAGGCAGCAAACTTCTTCAAAGCTTGGTATTTAGAGTGGCATAAGTCGATTTCTTCTCGCATTTTGTTGTTGTTCTCTTGCATCAACTCCATGTCTCGGTATTCCGACGATTTTTCTGTCTCTAACTCATCTTTTTGCTCGATGCGTTTTATTCGGCAACTTGCGGCATAGCCTCGATTTTTTAAAGTTCGCCGACGCTGTTTCATGCGCGTGATTTCTTCTCGGGATAGTCCGCGAAGTTTCAATTGTCGATTCAAGTCGCGAACTGATATTGAGACGAGTTCATCGTCGCTTATATCAAGGCAAGGACCTGGAGATAATGGGTCCTGAAACAAAAATGATTCCATTTTTTTTAATTTGAAAACTACAAATTAGATGTTTTATTCTGCGAATAATGAATTTTGTAATACGCTAAGTATTAAAAGAATGAGGATTGATGGAAAAAAATAGAAATAATAATCGTGCATTGCAAAATAATTATTTGATTAAACTTCCAGAAAGAAGAAACAATGAAAAAATATTTCAAAAATCAAGTTTGTAAATTTGGATAATCCACTGATATAATTACAAATATAATTTAGTGCCCTATATGGGCATAGAGGCCACTGTATGCAGAAGAACTCGAATTTTTGATGATTTCGCAAATTCAAAATTTTTCTGTAGATTCATCCAAATTAAGATATCCAGACTTCTGTCTACACATTTTTTACTTTAATCTTGTCTGAACAATTTTGATTTTAAGCCTGCAAAAATTACTGTAAAATGTAATACGAAGAAAAATTAGTAATGTGGGGAAGATATACTGAAAGATATTGAAAATTTTGCCAAAAATAGGCCGCTCGAAGTACTTGAAATAAAAACACGCCCAGTTTGATAAGCGTCGAAGTTTGACAGCTAGCAGAAGCATTTTGTTGTGACAGAAGCACGTGGGAGAACTCACCATCTTTATTGAACGTTTTCCATCCATACTACCCGTTTTTCACGAGTGAAAAATACTGAAAAATGATATTTTCCGAACGCAGCGAAGACGCTCACGATCTTTCTTTTGCGTTTTAGGCTTTCATTAAAAAAGTGCTTCGTCATTCTCCAGCCAAGCCAAGCTTAACTGAACGGCACGAAAAAAAAAAAATGAAAAATTTTTTCTCTTAGAATGTTCACATTTTACAATTTCAATTGTAGAATAGCGTAATATTTCATCGAACAACCAACAATGTACTTTTTTTTAACATACATTCTCACAAAATAAGATAATAACAATTTCAGACGCTCTTTTAACTACGCAGTACGTGCAGTTTGCTACGTTATGGCGGGTAAATTCAAAAAATAGAAATATTAAATGAGATTTTTTTTTAAACTCCGAAAATTTGAAATTTTTGAAACTTTTGATTGTTAAACTATGGAAATGATTTTGAATTTAAATGAAACCAAAAATCACTGCTTCGTAATCAAGACTACCTGCTGAATTTCAAAATTTGTATAAATTGAGAAAAACCTAAAAAATTAATTACTTACAGAGAGTACAATTTTACAAATGAATAAAACTTCAATCTTGAATAAAAATTGAGTCGAAATTCAAACTAAATTCTTGAATAGTCAAAACTTTTAGACAAAAAAAACTTCTAATACTATCTATTAGACGAAACAATGCAATTTTTATTCTTTTATATTATTGAATGACTATAAATACCAGAAACTAATCGAGTTGAATTCCAATTGGCCATTTTTACGTTTTTAATAGAGTTGTTTATTTTGTTAGGCAACATTAATTCTTACAGTATTCATACTTGTATTTTATTGTATACCAGACGTGTCAATTGTTTGCTTCGTCATTAAAAAAATAATTGTGTAGTTTTCACGAGTAATAATCGCGGAATGTCTTCAGAAACTGACGATCAGGAAAAAACTCAAAAAGAAGCTGGAATTCGAGCTTGTTTAATGTGCTCCTTGTTCGACGTATGAGTTTTTTAAGAAACTCCATGTTATATGTAGTTCTATCAATTCTTGTAAAATAACAATATATGTTTTCTTTCATACGCAATCGTAAAAACGCAGGTTCTTGATGAATTTAATTTTGATGAAGATCACAAATGCGATGCAATTTTGAAGTTGAAGACCAATGGCAGTGAAATTTTTGAAAGTGTTGCAGATTTGGATGATGCGAGCGACGTGAGGTGAAGATAATTTTTATAAAGCGTAATCGAAATTTAACGTACATGTAGCGAATGAGTTATTATCGACCTTTGAGGTCAATTTCGTTGATCATTAATAGCTGTAATTTGTATGCCTGATTTATTGTAGTAATCTAATTTTATGTGATTTACACAACATTTATTTAAATAGAGTACTGACACCACCTGCAGATCTTATGGATAAATATCTTCACAAATTAGATAAAAGGAGTGAGTTCTTGCAAAATATGCATTTATTAAAGTTTTTCACTTCTGTAAAAATCAGATTTTTGTTTTATTTATGAAGTCAATCGAAAGACTTGTTCAATTTTCATGCAATAAATACAAAATTGGTGAGTATAAAATACTCATTTACTTAATAACTTTTTTAGACAGTAGGTACCATTAATGTTTGAAATAGTATCTTTTCGAACTTAAAAAATATATAACATGGTCTTACATTTTTCAACATTGTTCAACAATGTTTTTGACATTACAGGAACTAAGAGTAAAAGTCATGCTTGTCATGATCAGGATACAAAAAAAGTGAAACCTAAACTCACTCGACCCAATACAACAGCTTAGAGTAAATACAATGTTGTGGTATTAAAACTAATATTTATAACAGTATCATCAGATACGTACTCCAATTCTGAATAAAATTGTGTCAAAAAAATAAAAATCTTAGTTAATGACTTTAAATTTTCAAGTACCCAGTCTTCAAGTAGACAGTCTTTGAATGCAATTTTGAGTTGCATTGCAGAATTAAAATAAATTAAAAACTATGAACATCAAAAGTTAGTAATATCAGAATTTAAAAAACTAAAAAAGTTACAACTATGTAGATTAAGCATATGACATGCAGATTCCCAGACATCTCTGGCAGCGAAAAAGGGAATATTTGGAAAGGAACACGGAAACTGATAGAAAAATAACAGTTTCTCTGGTTATCTTTTCCTGTCTCGTCTTTGTCAGGGATGCCTGCGAATATCCATATATCCATATCCTTATTTTTATTCCTGTGACGAAAATAATTGCAGTAGTTTTTTATACTCACATCATCTGTCATGTTTACTGTCAAAGCGCATTCTCTGTATAGAGTGTTGACCATTTGACTTCCGTTACCCGGTTTCCACTTCTTAATTTCTAGCTAGTAATAAATTTCATAAATTGCGAAATAATGACAACAAATCTCTAATGTTTATTATGTACTTCAATCGATCGATGCAGATCGATGCTAAATTTCCGCCATTGATTAATGCAGATTAATGTTCATTAATGTTGATTAATCTTCATATTCTTAGTACAGTTCAATAATTTTTTTCTACATAAATGTAGTTAAGCCTTTTGAAACCGTACTAAAAAAATGAAATAGATTTCCTCAAGATGAAAAACATGTGTTCGCAAATTCTCGACACTATCCGCATGCTCAGTTTTGCGTATGAAGCGGCTTGGTCCAAGTTTGTTGACAAACATTAAATTGACAAACATCAAAGTAGAGATCGGACGAGTGATCAGTGTTTTTACAGTTTTTCAGCAAAAGTCACTGTTCGAGTTTTACACGAGTTCGAGTGAATTGTGTCATGAAAATGTACATACTTTTGAAAATAATTATTTCTCATAATTGATAATAGTTCCGGCACTAGGTTCTCTAGGTTATACACGACCTGTTATGTGATAACAATTCCCAAGCAGTTTTGTATTAACAAGCTGAATCGTAACAATGAGAAAACTCAGGATCATGAAGTTTTTTGCATTATTCGTATTTTCAACGGTGGTGTTAGCTCAAAGTGATACTTTCGACGAGGAGTTGATGCTGAAACCGCTTCCAAGTGGTCATGTTTATGCTTACTTTCAATTCACCACTCTCTGGGAAGCGGAAAATAATGCCGATTCATGTAAATTAAAATGATTATTGTAATCTGTTCTTCATTTCTCAGAGTACTACAATCTACAAATTATTATACTGATAAAATTTTGCAACTCAGATTATCATAAATTATATACTTTGAATTGACTCGAATTTTAGAAAGCCATAATTGATGTATGTGAAATCCTTTAACTAATATGACCAATAGATAAAGTTTTTGGAATTGAATGATTTCACCTCAAAATTCAAATTTTATAATCTCCAGAAAAATCTATACTCCTTAATCTCAAAGGTTTAATTTTATAAGATTGTAGTTTTAAAATGTTGGATATTGGATTAAAATGCTGTTTGTGGTAAAATTATTCATCAACTTATTTATTTTTAGTACAACACTTACATTTGTTCCCACGAGGTTTGGCAGAAATAATTGGACGTCACAGCGTCGAAGAGCTGCATGTCACACTGACTCAGGGATTATGGAAATACAAGACCTGGGGATACCCTTTTCATGACGCTAGTCCTGGGGCAGAAATCACTGCTTGGTTCAACGACAAAGTTGTCGAGTAACTCAACTTTTCATTCTTTAAGAACATAATTTTTCTTTCCTGATGTCATTTTATCTTTAACAAAAAAAAACGAATAGCTCTGTGTTGTGAATCGTTAATGATATATTTTCCAGCGTTAATCAAGAATGGAAAGGATTGACAAATGCGCTCGCAGGTTTGTTGTGCACGTCGCTAAACTTCATGGATTCGACCAACAGCCTTTCACCTGAATTCTCTTTTCGGCCTACGGGAGCTGTCAGAAGTGCGCCAAATTCGACTCATCTTCGTTACTCTTCGCTCCCACGAGAAACTGTTTGTACGGAAAATCTCACGCCGTTCAAAAAATTGCTCCCTTGCGACTCCAAGGTTGGCTAGCATCATTCATTTTATTCAAAAACTTTGTTAAATCGATCAATACGTCCATACTTTTTATCCAGAAGTCAAATGGTGGATAATTAGCCAAAAACGTACAAATTCTATGTCAGGAATCCTCTACTATTGTTTTTTCGTTTTTTTTTTTTCACTATTGTTTTGTCATACTTTTTTTTATGAAATTGATGACATTTTTCAACCGATTTTTCAGAAAGGTCTCGCTACACTTTTGATAGCAGCTTCCATACACAACACCAACTATCATTCCCTGGGAATCCATTTTCGAACAGTTTGCAGAAACCATGAATGTACCAAGGTGTCACTAGAACTGCGTCAAACAGTTTCATTGATGTATGATTCCATGTTGACTGAGCTGCAAGTATGAAACTTTCAAGTTCATAAAATTCGCAAGACGAAACAAAACTATTGTAATTTTTTTCTTAATGGATAGATGACATTACTGGTGAAAAAGTAAAAAGTTTGGTAACAATTTAACCGAGTGACCATAAATATTTCAGAACAATTTATTTTGTACAGACTTTTTTCGAGTTCATTTAATATGTAAAAAAAACCTTTTTTTCACCATGACGTCACTGGCTTTTGGGCCTCACAATCCATTTCCTCAAAAATTTCTCCCCCTGTCTCAATTCCTGTTCCCCCTTGCCATGGACATCTTACTATTGACCGGTTTCATTTAATATGTATATTTAACGTTTATTCCAGGACTGGTCTTTTCCAAAATTTTTTGGCACCGGTTTAGCTGGTGCTTGTCCTTTGGCAACCATCAGTAGTATCTACGTGGATGTGAGCAGCAACAACACCGTGCATTCTTATGAATTGAAGCCGGAACCGACTGTGGAAACGATGAGTTATCGAGGGGGCCAAGAAAATAAAATAGCGGTGTACGACGTGCGAGCTCAGACAAATGTCACTAAAATGTTCAACGTAGCTTGTCTCTACAAAAAGAAAACAATGGCCAGTGTTAATCATCCCTCGATTTTGTACGCCAACAGATTCATTGTTGGTAAATATCTATATTCATTTTATTTTGAATAACCCAATGTCACGAACAAAATTTTTAATTTTTCAAAAAATGATTGTTTTAAATAATCTTCTGTATTTTGTCATACTTAGTCTGCGTTTTGCAGTGTTTATAAGGTTTGCTAAATTTTGAAGAACTTTCGAAATTTTACAAATAATGCTGGAAATACCACAGTTTTTGGTATAATCAACTATTCAAAAACTAAGAACAAAAAAGAACGAAATTAAAATTCGACTTCATTATGTTTGATTTAACAAAATTATGGACACTACCTATTTGCAATTGCAACTTATTTCCAGGTTATGGTCAGGAACGAGGAAGTTTAGTAACCAAATTGCACAACAACCATTGGAAACCCATAGACATTGTGCTTCTAGAAAACGTCCCATGGTTTTTATCGCTCTACTTGCACACCATGAAAATAACCAATAATGGACGAGAGATTCAGCCCAGTAAGTTAAACGATATTTTTGTGAGTTGATTGAAAAAAGAGTTAATTTTTTAGTCTTCAACATAAATAAATTAATAATTAAATGTAATTGAATAACTAATTTTTTTGCAGTCGTAAAACGGTACATACCTGGAAGAGATAGAGAAAGACCATATTATCTCGAACTTGTTCTTCAATTGCCTGCTCATTCCGTGACGAAATTTTCGATTGAAATTGAATATTCGTTCCTCAAATGGCAAGAGTATCCTCCTGACGCGAATCACGGTTTTTACGTAGGACCCGCTGTCATTACTGCACTTCTGCCAATCGCCAGGAATTATACGGCTCTGCCAATTGATGGCAGCACAATTACTTCAGTGTATGTATAATTATTAACTGAAAATCTGGATGATTTTGGTTTTTGTCGCTCACGACTCTTTGATTATGCAAATTTAATACACTGTATTTAATTTCCAGATTCAATGCATCAAGAGAAGGTTACCTCGTAGAATTGCGAACTGAATCACTTATCATCAATCTACCAACTCCTGATTTCAGCATGCCATATAATGTGCTCTGTCTCACATGTACTGGGATCGCGATTGTTTTCGCTCCCCTGCACAACATGACTTCGAAAAGGTTGGTTGTCAAATCAGAATCCAAAAGCTTACTTGCTAATATTATAGATTTTGTCAAGCGAAAGTTAAAGCGCAAAGACAAAGAAGAATAAATGAAATTTGTATAAAAAACATTATTGTTCATCATTTACCACTCGTAAGGCTTATTTACATAGTGATTCTATTTAAAATTTTCAGAAAATCCGATTTCAAACATGTCTGAATTCTAACTTGAAGGTTTAGGTATCAAAATTCCAAAAAATGTTTTTTTCCCAAAAAGTGCATTCTAACATTGCTTGAGGGTAAAATAATTCAAATCTGAAAAGGCGACAAATAGTATTTTAAAATATATTCACTATAGTGTCATTTTTTGATTTAACAATTTATTCGCACATTGTAAAAATGTTTCTCTGGTAATTGTATATTATAACGAAACTTTTTTTCACCATACGGCGCATTTTACCCGACGGTTCATCTTTGAGTTAGGCGGGCATTTGTAGGCTTGTGAAAATTCCTCGAAATTCGAGAGTGCCCCGATAACTCGATAACGTCCTGGGGCGTGTAAAGCTGACTTCAATCGTTGCTGAGTAGCCTGCTTCCTCAAAGAACCGCACCAAATTTGAGCAAAATTTAGAAAAAATAGTTGTACTCCCGTTGCGTTGATTCCTGGTAAAGTTTCATCTGCATATGGATTGTGTCGGAGCCATCTTTGGTACGCCTGTTTTTGCCACAGAAGAAACATTTTTTACAGATAATTGTTCATTTCAGAGAACTTCTTGGAGTATTCCCTAGTAATTTAGATTCTTATAAAAATGGGCAAAATTCTTATAAGATCCTAAATTTTCTTATAAGAATTCCATTTTTTATAAGACGACCTTATAAAATTCTCAGTTTTACGATTTTTATAAGGTAATCTTATAAGAAACTGGAGTTTCTTATGAGAATTTTCAAAAATTTTCTCATAAAAAAACTGTTTTTATAAGAATTTTCAGAAATTTTCGTATAAAAAAAAATTTTCTTATAAGAATTTCACAGTTAATTCTTATAAGAAAAGTTAATTTCTTATAAGGTCACCTTATTAGAATCGTTGAACTTATAAAAATTTTATAAGGCCGCCTTATAAGAAATGAAATTCTTATAAGAAAATTTCATATTTTATAAAAATTTCGTTGATTCTTATAAGAATCGAAATTACTAGGGTTCAAACAATTTTTCGACATTTTCTCGCATTCATTGAATTTAATACGTATCATAGGTAATTACGATAATTGATATTATAGTAATTTTATTGACGAAACTTACATTAAATGCTTGTTTAATACCGCCATTATCTGCGATATTTTCTCCCTGAGTGTTGATCCCGTCAATTTTCATGTCGACTTCTGTCACTTTGTAGCTGTTATATTGGTCTAAAAAAATGAAATTTTTGTAAGGTTTACCTTTTAAGAAAATGAAATCTAATAAGAAATTTTAAAATCTTATAAGATTCTATAAATATTCTTATGAGAATTAAAGTTATCAGGGTGTTCATCGAAACAAATCTGCACGATGTGAGGACTAGTTTTTTTTTAAACATGGAAAAAATTGTATTGAATTCGAAAATTTGCGCGACAACGTACCAATAAGACACTGAGATCTTTTTTGAAAATTTTCTATCGCTTCGTCTTTCCACCAGCGATGCAAGTTGCCGCGTTTGTCGAAAAGTCGGCCTTTGTCGTCGAAACCATGCGTTATTTCGTGTCCAATGACCATTCCAATGCCTCCATAATTAAGGGCTTTTGGGTAGTGCTTGTGATAAAACGGAGGCTGCAGAATGCCCGCTGGGAACACTGAAAAAAAAAAAAACGTCATTCTGAAGAAAATATATCGCTACAAACTTGAATGTTGATTCAAAGATTGTAAAATCAGCCTACGGTATGTCCTGATTTAGAAAATGTGGAATTTTATGTAATCAGAATTTAAATTCCCGACTGCAAAACTTTCGATATCGAAAACGGGAACATTTGAATTTTAGAAATCGAGAATGAAAATCAATCTAGACTTAAAAATTGTAAACTCAAAAAGAATAAAAGAAAGCAATTGAAGTTCCGATATTTTACGGATTCAATTCAAACTCACTGATTCGATTGTTGTTACGAATGTAATAAGCATTAACCACCGCGGGCGCCATTTTCATCAAAGTTTTGTTTACCGGCGACCCAAGTCGGCTTTGTTCGATCTGCGTCAAATGCCGCAAAATATTTAGTGTGTTTTCAAAATATTTATCCGGAAAAATTGCAACCTGTAATAGAAGGGTGAAACAAACAAAATTACAAGTTGAAGAAACGTTCTGTAAAACGAAATGTCTTGACTTTTACAGGTTTTTAACAAGATTTATAAATCTTGATTTTCACTTATTTTGAAAAAATTATGATTTACAGAATCTTTTATTCTTTCACATCAATGACACAAATCGTACATCTTTTATCAAATTCTGAATTTTTAACGACTTGAATTATGATTCCAGTAGAAAAATTATGAAACAGATGTAAAAATTCCTTACATTCTTGTAACGCTCATTGAGCAATTGTTGTTTCAAAATCCAATTCGGATATCCGATTTGTAAAGACATTGCATCGATTTTCTCGCTCGCCAATTTTCTCGTTTCCTCGTCGATCCAACTCGTTTTCCTCAATAATTCCTTGAAAGATTGCTGAATTTCTTTGGTCATCTTAGTCGTCTAAATCGACCAGTCAATTAATAAATTAATTTATAAATTTAACCAAATTCAATAACTCAAATCTGAAAATTTTCATTTCCTACAGCTTTCAATTATGAAGAAAGATATGACAAATAGACATTAGAAAATTAGGCAATTGAACAATTAAAAATCGACTTTTTGGAATCTTTGGACATCCAAGTTATCAAAAATATTGAAACTCGAAAGACGGCTTTTTTTTACAGCGCACTGAGCTAAGAAACACGTTTTTCATGCCTGCGGTGCGTAAAAAGAAAGCATCATTATTGACTCACATCGTTTTTGCAAACTTCGTCGAAGTAATTTTGGACAAATAATAACCCGACCGCCATTCCCATATTCGTGTTCACTTGCGACACGCAAGTTTTCCAACGAAAAGGAGATTTTTCCCTCCCGAAAAGGATGTAGTAAAATTTCTGTTTTGCGTCTTGAAAACGCTCGTCCAAATTATTGACTCGGTGCCTCACAAAGCGCCACATTAGGTAGATCGAAATAGTCCTAAAATTACACATTATTTCAGGCATAAAGTTTTGTTCTTTATGAAGAAAATCCTAAGATTTTTTATATTTTTTTGCTTAGACACTCCGAATCAGTTTACCTCGGCGGTGTTTTCGAAAGCAAAACAACTAAATCTTGCGCATATTGCAAAGCAAAAATAATAATTGGTTCCGAAATATTGGCTGGTCGAGACAAGACAATGGTTAAATAACGTATCCAATCAATTTGTGGAACTAGAATTTGAAGCTCGCCTAAAGTCATCCTGTGATAAAATTCCGACACGTTGCGCCTCGCGTTTGGTGGCAACGTGATCTAGAATATAATGCGAAAAAATAAACAAAAATCGAAGTCTGAGCATTGAAGTAACAGCCTATAAATAGAACGCTTATAATAATACACCAAATTGTTTTAAATCTTACATTGGCTAGTTTCGTTTCGAAGGCGATCATTTTTTTTGCATCAGTGCTTGCTTTTTCTAAAGGGGCGCCTAGAAGAGTCGCAATTTTTATGAAGTAATTCATGTACGCTTCTACATAAGCAGCGTTTGAATTTTGGAGATAATAATCTCGAGTTGGAAGACCCAGCGAAGTTTGATCAAACTGGAAGGATACATTTTTTTAAATTTATGGTCTTCGAGGATTTCAAAAAGTTCAGAAAGAAGAACTAGTCCTTAACCAGAATTGTCGAAAATCTATGAAAAATTGAAAATTATTAATAGCTAATGAATTATCTATTTTACCATTTTTATAAAATATAGTAGTCAGTTGTAGAAACTATCTTCACCATGGACATCGTGCAATTTTTTAATGTAAAAAAATTTTCATTAATCTACTACCTGCACGACCCACTGGTCGCTGTTTTGCAAATCAGGCCCCACGTACTCATTAATTAAGACGTCATTATTATAAAGTCGGAGTTTAGCGGTCAAATCTAACCAATCAAATTTTTTTGGGTCCCAGTCAGGTTCAAGAACGGGCCACCCACCCAAATTTTTCAGTAACTCCAAAAGTGGTTTTTCCCTTCGTAACTCCAAGATCTCTAGGAAATTATTCTAGAAAATTACTTGCTCCGTGGAATAAATTAACCCCAAGCAGAATCTCTTTTATTATACGTGCTTGTTCGAAACATTATCGGTTTTTCAACTTAGTGTACCAGTATCGTCACCCCACAGTAGAACTTTTGCAGCGTATAAAAAACGTGAGATTCTGCTTGGGCTAGAGTAAAAATTTACGGTCGGCCCTTACCTGTTCGTTCATGCAACTTTGGAAAAATTGCTTTGCCTTTACAACCGCGTCGCCTTTCTCGCTTTCGTTATAAGGTTGTTTTAAGAGTTTCCAAAGTGCCAAATCCAAGGATTCTCGCAAAAGTTCAAAAGTATCGTAACCGACTTTGTCCTCTGGAATTGGATTAGATCGGGCCCAATTTCCACAACTGTGTTGGTAAAAATCATCGCAAGGATCGGCGTCTTTGTCGATGTACTTGATCATCATTTGAGCTGAAATTTTCATCTTTTTACGTAACTTTTTCCGTTAAAAAAATTTTGGTTTTCGACTTAAGTAGCGATTTATAAAACTGAACATTCTTGGTTGTTTCCGCATTTTCGAATAATTGGTAATTTTCGATTTAATGCCAATCTAGATGAAACATGGAAGAATATTTCCAATTTTTCAAACCTTCAAGTTTATGAGATTTCTATTGTAAATAACTAATTTTATGAGTATTTTGAGTTCAAGTCAAGTTTAAATTATTGTAATTTTTCCCAACCTTGAGCTTTTCTAATTTCTTCTCGACTCGCCCCACTCTTTCTCACGGTGCGAAACTCCTCGACCTCGTACGTACTTTCTTCTCCGTCCTCGTCGTCCGCGTACATATTTTCGACATTTTTACTACACGAGGCAAAATTTTTTTGTTCATCAAACACAGAATGAAAATTTAAAAAACAAGGAAAATAAGTGTAGTGTACTGACTCAATGTTATCGGAGTCTTCGTTTAGAGTGTTCGAGTCTTCTTGGGAATCTGGGTAATTTTCTTCATTGGTTCTGTTTTCAAAACGCAGTTTTTCGTGTTGTGGAAATGGATATTTATTTGGTGTAAATTTGTACAAAAAATGGAGAGGTAAATTAGATTGATAAACCAATTTTCATACTGATCTAGTCATACTACCAAAGAAATTTACTTGCAATTCTCGAGGAGCAACGTCGCCGTCATTTTGTTCGTCCAACAAAAAATCGCTTTCCTCCTAAAATCCATAGATCGTACAAAATTGGTTCAAGTTTGAAAAGAGTGGTTTTAGTTCTGTGAATTTGCGAGTATTTTAGAAATTAAAATGATTCAAATAATCATCCATCACCAAATTCGAATGTCGCTTGGGCCGGACAAATTGTTCGAAAGGCACAAAATAGGCTGCAGCGTCACCCCCAGGCAAACTAGTCTTTTCGCTTTTTGCGGAAGCAACGTTGTTGAGGCGGGTCATCACGATGAAGATAATGATGGGCAAAATGATGACAGGAATCAGCAGCATGTACCTAATTCTCGTTCGCCAAATGTCATTACCACCCATGCACCACCTATTTTTGTTGAATTTATACATTGTCTAGCTTTTGGAACTTCACCGATGTTTTAGAATTTCAACGCTTATTCGCGTTATTCAGCTGACAAAACATCTTTCGACTTGAAGGAAATCTGATAAATATTGTAATTACAAAAAATTTAACAATTTATACTTTTCCACGTTTTGGGTTCGAAAACGCTCAAATTCAACTATAAATACTAGAAAATATAGAAAATAAAATAATTACGTTAAATTTCTCAAGTTTAAATATTTGAAAACGTAGAAATTCTAACTCACAAATGAAAAATGTGCATAGCTTTGGATTCTTAAAAATGACAGTTACGCACTTGAGTCTTCCGGAGTCCTTGTTAACCGCCAGTCTGCAAGACGCGCAAAGGACGCCCTTAAGGCAATCATGACCGCTACCACAGTTGCTCATTCTTCCTAGGTCAAAACGCAAGAGGAAACGAAAAAATGGTTTTTCCCCCAAAAAACGTTCGCGTTTCAAAAAATCCCGACACTGCAATTTTCAACGGTCGCGCGGAACACAATATCGCATCATTAGAGGCACTCGGACGGAGGGAAACTGCATTACGCAACGACACTGAAAAGGCATTGAAAGCGTGCCCTCCAATTACTCCTTTTTGTGTCACGAGCTGCTCCAGTTTCAAACGTTTTCGTTGATTTGAACTTCCGGGTTGCATTTACGAATCTCATTATAATGAAAACACAAAAATAAACATAAATACAATGACTGCACCGCGCACTAGGAGATGAAAAGTGGATTTCGACTTGTGCTGATGAGAATGTCGCCCTCGTGGGGAATGGGTTTTTTTGTACGGCGGAGAATTGATGTTTGTCCTAAGGATGAAAAACTTG
Source organism: Platygaster equestris (assembly GCA_030522785.1). Taxonomy (NCBI): domain Eukaryota; kingdom Metazoa; phylum Arthropoda; class Insecta; order Hymenoptera; family Platygastridae; genus Platygaster; species Platygaster equestris. The sequence goes on from JAPYZK010000130.1 coordinate 15,037, forward strand.
ACTTTTCTGCCTGGGATAAATGGGATTCAGCGTGAAGAAATATTGCGTTGGCAAGGAAAAAGGGGGCACGAATGTCAATCTGTGGCGGCAGAGCGGAGGGAACGAAATCAGTTCATTGCGAGATAAAGAAGCTCAATGTGATTGTCATTGATAGACAGCGGCGATTCATAGGGCGGCGAACAAAATGCGACGGCAATTGTCTTTTACATTTGAAGGTTGGCAATTCAAAAGGCGCTAAATGCCGTTTTAATAAGGTTCATTTTTTCAATTCCTGTAACTTGGAACGTTGAAAATTCTGAAAAATATCATTTCACAAATTCCTTATAAGGTTCTACTTTCTTATAAGGCCCCTTAAACCAACGTATAAATATCCTGGAAAGACATAAGGTGAACTTATAAGTTATCATAACTTATAAACCATATTATCAATTTTTAGATAATTCGTAAAGTCACCTTATAACTTAGTCTATTAATTTCGAATTTCGGTATTTTTCAGTGTTTAAAAGTTGAAAAAATTCCCGGACATTCCCTGATTTTCCAAGTCTGTTAGACACCTTGAACAAAGGAGAACTAAAACTTAAAATCGAAGTCAAATTACAAGCCACAATCGAAATAGAACCTCAGTTTTTATTGTAAACTGAAAATTAATATTCGAGTAAAAATCAAAACCGACCGTACGAATAAATATAAAAATATCAAAGAGAGATTTTTCTGGAGACACCGAGTACATGACGCACGTGCTGTAGCAACACCTACGCGCAGATGGAAATTAGACTCTTCTAACGAGATTCTTGATGCGTCAATCGACCCCAATAATAATCGGTCCGTACATCGTACTGACACGGCCGTGAAAAAAGCGAAAACGCCATAATCCCAAATATCTAGATTTATCGAATTTAAAATTTTGGAACTGCTGCATAAAGAGAAACCAGTCCAAAATTTTTTTTGTATACGAAAATGTTTTCACAAAATTCGAATACTTCAAAGTACCGCGTTTTTCTGCTCGAACGGAAAAAAGTCACCCCGAACTCACTTCTCGATTTACACTCGAAATCCCCGCAATTTTTCGAAAAAGTCCAACCCGCGGAATCGTACTTTTGCGGCATGTAATTAAGGCAATCGGCATCGTCGCTCGCGAGATTCAGCATTTTTTCACTGGAGCTCGATTTGCAGCTTCCCGAGTCCAAGGTGCACGAAAAGCTGTGACTTGTGATCTGCAAAAGAAAGTCCTGTTTAAAAATTTTGTCTTCGCACTTTCGCGAACCGAGCGAGTGAGGCAAAGGAATAACGAAACGAACGGCAAAGCAAAAGTCCAAGAAATAAAGCGCATTTACATATGCAGCGATCTTCTTTTGTTTGGAAAAAAAAAAAAAAAAAAAAAACTGTAAACAAACGTTAAAGTGTCGAGTGCATTCCAAAATTCATTGTTTTCCATTTCTAACAAATTTTTATAATATTCATGTTATTGGTTATCGACGAAAAAAATTACGATTTTCCTTCACCAATTATATTCGTTGTTTTTTTCGAGTGTACAGTTAGCGGTTTTTCGTTCGGATTCCTCAATTATACTTAATCTCAATCAAGATTTAGTGTAATTAAAAAATTACATGAAGTTACATTCTGAAAAAAACCGAGCAACAATTACACACTTCTATGGAAAAAAGAATAGATAATCAGTAGAAAAAGACCGTAATTTTCTCGAAAAATCGCAACGGTAATGATTATTTCAAATAGGTGGTAATGAACTCTAAAAACGCACCCTTGTTGGTTTTACAAATAACTTTGAAGTCGAAAAATAACTTTTTCTTATAAGAAAAAAATTAAAAAAATAAAAACAGAGATAAAAAAGACCACGTTGGTACTTTTGTACAGTGATATATTATTTCGATTCTTACAAAAAGTTTATAAGACATGGGAGCGTGCTCTCGGTTTGACTAAAACTCCTTTGAAGACAGTCGATTTTTAAATGAATTATTATCCTCGTATTAAGATCCATTGCTGCATATAAATGTCCCTTCGTAATAATCGTTAGTACATCAACATCGGTTACCTTAAAATTACGCGTTAATCCTAGTAAAATTGCGTCGCTGCGAAACGAACGTGGTGGCTTTTTGTTTTAATTCTCTGACGTTATTTCCGTTAATTTCGCGAGGCGCATTATCAAAATTCCACTAAGAAATATATGTTCATATATAACATTAATAAAGTCTTTTTCACTCATGGAGATGATGGTGTTTTGGCCCGTCGCCGCCGTGGAATAATTGAGCTGAAAAGTCGCGGTGTCGTTTTGCCGGATTTCACTTGTGCAAGAAGCGATACTCCAAAATGTTCTCTTCGTCTGGAAATTAGAATCACAAACTTGAAGTCTGTTCTTTTCATCATTGCAAAATGACATGTCTCGTGATTTTTCGTGACATTTGAATTTCAAAATTCGAAACTTATTTCGAGTTTAAAAATGTTATAATCAAAAAATTTTCATAAAAACATTTTAACATAATCAATTTGTGCCGAATCATTCGATTCACATAGTGACAAATCTCGTTGTGCGATTAAAAATACGACGACGAGCACACGATGCAAGAGACTCGAAAAAAGTGGCAAAAATGATTTTAAAAACTCACAAGTATCTTCCCTGCTGGTGTCCAAATCGCTAGTTTGAGTCTGACATTCCTCCTGCGCGCGGCGCCCTTCGATAGCCATTTTAGGTGCGGCAAGGCACAAAAATTCGTTTTGTTACAATTTTGTGTGCGTGATTCCAGAAATAAAAAGGAAATATTGGTCCAATTTTGCCCCCGGCGAGGACGGTAAATAAAAATATCAACGCTCGCGAAGCCCAAAATTTCAGTCTCTCAAACAAAACGAAAAACCTCCAAAAATTTTCCGAAATCGAAACTTTGCTTCCCGCGAGCGTTTATCCACAAGCTCGTATTTCGTGACATAAAATATGAATATATTTTACAGACTGATATTATGGTGATAATAATAATAATGATAATAAAGATAAATGGCGTTAATAATAATAATGTTAATAATGCATAATTCAATAATGGTAATAAAGTGACAGTAACGATGTTGAAAACGACAACGATGAATTACGACGACGAGTATAAAATTTGTTAACTCTACTTTTTTTTCTTCCGCTATTTACAACTTTTTGGGGTATAATTCGCCAATTAATTGGGTTTAAAACTATGCTGATTTTTTTTTCAACGATCGCATCGTTATTACCGATTAAAATATAAAAAATATAGTCGAGGAGATCGTCGTTTTTCTCGCAATACATCATCAATCTCCTTCAAAGACAAACTTAATTTCAGGTAACTTTGTCCCCTTGGCGTTAAAAAAACAATAATAAAAGAACCGTAAAATCTATTATATAAAGCTGACAGTGTTTCTGCTCTCGTGAAAAAAAGGGGTCACAACGTGTATTAAAAAATACATTCAAGTTTTCATGCAGTGCGTAATCTCATTACACAATAATAAAATGGTAAAAGTTTGGAGTTCGCATTATTGACTGAATGAGGGTTTTTTTTAACAAAAAGAAATTTTTTATATTTATGAATGTTTTGTGAAATCACAATGTATCAAGTTAGGGGAGTAACTCAAGGGAATCTAGTCAAGTTGACAAAATCAAAAAATACAATCAAAATAAAATCTAAACTTTTAACAAGTTTGAAAGTTAATACAGTGTTTTGAACATTCTGGTTTTAGAACAGTTTCTAAAAAAACTTATAAGTTAAAAAAAAAAAAAAAAAAAATTTCATTCACGCTTTTGAGGTGAAAAGTGTCTCATAATTAATAAGTTCCCACAATCTGAAAAATCCTTTCTCATCTCGTCAAAAGTATTAATCCCAAACCTTTCTCCAAAAAACGGAACAAAATTCGTATACGGTGAGGTTGAACACGTTACAGTCTTTTCTCACTTTGTTGAGCTCGTTAGTATTGCTTACGTCTTTTTTCTCTCTTAGAAAAAGAAAGATACATAAAAATGGCACGTTAATAATGACGATAACTTTCTCCGATCAATAAAATAATATAATATTTACATTTTGCAACGAGACACGTCTAAATGACACAGAAAAAGTACTCGTTGAACAAGTTTCTGCGTCGGTTTCTATGTATGTATGCATACATGTGTGCGTTTACATAGGTGTATATAATAATAAAATTCGTGTACGTTGTCATTGCGTCACGAACGGTCTACTAAAGCCGAAATTTTCGAATAATATAATGAGAAAAAAAAGAAAAAAAAATGATATTGCTCCTCGGTTCTCGCAATTTTATAAATTTATTCCGTGGCTTTTTAAAGAAATAGCTGCCCCATTGTCGTAGACAGTCCTAAAACGCAATCAATTGAAGAAAATTAATGGTCGTACACACTGTGGATCTAAACACTAGGCGAGTAAGTATAAACATGCACGCTCCTTTGCGTCACTCGTCAACTACCACAAAAATCGTGTTATTTACACATTACGCATGCTTTTTGTGCTTCTGTGCTTCGTACACATCGCGTATAAAAAAGGTAAAAAAATAATGCAAGAGTTCGTTAAAATTTGTGCTCCATCATGTGCGTGTTTAGAAGTGGGCGATAATACAAGTTTTCTACAGTTGGCGAAGTATCTTTTTTTATATAATAATCATAATTTAACATCAGTATTATAAAACGTCAACTAAAATAATCAATTTCGAAATTCAGAAATCAAAATTATTCGGAAATATGATTGGCCAAAAAAATCGTGAAATTATGTTCTAAATTTTACTTGAAATATATAAAAATATATGTATGTATAATGTTTTATCACTAAGTCTCCAATCATAAAGTAAATGTAATTAAATTAAAAAATTATCAAATGAAATTATGCTTAAATTAAAAACAGGAAAATCATTGTCAATATGAATAGAAAATTTAAATTATATAAGGTGCCATTCATGAAATGATAGTTGACATTGTACAACTCTATGAACGACCGAATTCCTAAACTTAAATAATACTATAAAATATTCTTGAATTTGAAAATAATAAACGAGTAAGATCACTTTATAGGATGTAAATTAATTGCCAAGAATATTGACATTTCTATTCCGAAGAATACACAGTATATTTTAGTTCCTGAAGTAGATATATTTATATCGCCCATTTCTAATAAAGGTTGTTGATATTCATTAATTCTTAAAAAACGCAAAATTTAGTTTCCTGAAAATTTCTGGAATAAAATAAAAAACTTCCCTCAAAGGAAATGAAGTCATGGATTTTAATGACCCAACATTTGTTACGTAACTTTACATGAACGTAGTCTTGCTAACTTCGTAGGCGCAATAATTATAAATTGCAAAAAATCGTTATATACAAAACTGGGATCCCCAAGTCATTATCAGAATGCATAAAAACGAAAATTCGACTATTTATGAAGTCACTCTACTTACAAAATTTTTAAATGTCTATAAATGAACAAAAAAACACCAACAACCCCATTTCTAGTCTATTATTTTCGCACGCGGCGCATGCAAAATATCTCGACAGTGTAAAGGCGCGTCCTATGCTCGAGCGTGTTGTAATTTGTTTTGTATTATCCTTAAGCTTGCGTCCTATTTACAACACTAACTACATGACATCGACAAAGAATTCACAAGGGTTGCCCATCGCAATGCGAAATGACTGTCTACTACCAGAAAGATCTTGCTGGTTAGGTTGGCTGGTGGAGCCGGTGCCGGTTTGGACCGACTGTTCGGAGCCGCTGGAACGGCTGCGGCTGCCATTTGATCGTTTCCCGTTAGAGCCGTTACCGTTGCCAGCGAGGGGTGGCGGTAGCTTGCTGCTCGGCATCGCCGGCACCGTCGGCATGTGCAATTCCGACTCCGACGCCGAGGAGCACGACTTCACGTCGTGGATCGGCTCCTTGCAGATGCGCTCACTGCCCGCGCTGCTTCCACCTATGGTGAGATCAACAAGAGCAAACAAACTATTAAATTCCAAGCTCTCTTCAAGCCTATTATTCAACCCAATAATTTGTAAACTCAAAACAATTTCTCTGATGGGCAGAGATATTCGAGATTACCAATTCTTAATTACTCAATTATATGGGACCAATTAGGGTCATCCAAGATGTAATAAAGAAAGTGGGTATATTTCAAAAATATTTGCGTAATCGTTGGAGTAGTTTAAAAAAAATGAACGATTTTGTAAAGATCTTATACCATTTCTGTAATTCCCTGAAAATTCTCAAAAAGAATAAAACACTATCAAAATTTCATGGTTTTAATCAATTTTTTTCGATTTTCCCACACAATTTTGGCAGTTAAAATGTTTTTTGCGAGAAAAAAATCCACCGAGCCGGGAAGCGAACCCAGGACCTCCCAATTTCATGTCGGGTGCTCTCAACTATCAAAATTGTTTAAAAATATGAAGTTTTATTCTTTTACTACAACTTTACTCCCTCCTTAAGTTGTACAATTCAGTAATTTCTGAATTCATCAATTTAAAATATACTAAAGCAATATGAAAGATTAATGAAATTTGAAGAAAGAACAATTCAACTGTAACAAAGTTATTAAAAATTTACCAAAACGGATCAAATCGCAATTGAGCTTGTACCTGATCCGCTGTGCACGCTCTCCTCCCGATGATAGCCGTAAACCGTGGGCTCGTTCGTGAAGTTGAACGGCATCGGACTGTACCCTGTTGCCGAATGCGGGGTGTAGGTCCCCGAGTAAGGCATGTCCCAAGCGCTGGGGGGTGGCAATGGCCCCACCGTGTCGCAGTCGATCTTCATGTTGCTCATGGATGAGCAGAGGTCGCCGAATATGTAGTAGCACTGCTCCGAGAACGTGATCTTGTTGACCGTGTGCCTGATGAAGCCAGCCTTGAGCATGAGGGATGCATACTTTCGGGCATCGCGACGGTCGATGAAGCCCTCGACGTGGCCGTGCAGCCAGTCGACCACGTCGGCACCAATGAAAGCGTTCGGGATCGTGATTTTCAGCCACATTCGATCCCGGATCTCGAGGCCCGAGTCAGGTCGGGCCATTGCTCGCACTACCGTCGGCATGTCCGTGTTTATCGTCAAGTGTAATTCTTCCAGCGGACCTGTGCACCAATAAAAAAAAATAAAAAAAATAAAAAATAAATAAAAAATAAAAAATGAAAAATTTGCCATCAATCAAGTGACAAATATCTTCCATTTTTCATTTGAAAAAGTAGTTAATTAAAATACATTAAAATTGAATGATAAAACAAATGTGAAATTTTCCTACTTTGAACATGTTCAAAATCTGAGGGTTCAAATTTGAGTATGGAAAAAATTTGAACACCTGAAAATTATAATAAAAACTTCAAAAAATGACAGATTTATCAAAAAATTGGAGTTCATTTGCAGGTTGCATATGTTTAATAATGAATCTTGAATAATGAAATGAATATCACTTTGGAGCAATTGGTAAACATTCTTACGTTCGGTGTCCGGAAGAGTGCTGGCAAGACTACTGGAAGTCGACGTAAGCGTTGTCGCACTAGGTGGGCGTGGTGGAAAAGCTTCTCCTCGAATGGCGGCGGTGTGGGCGACCCAAGCCCCAGGATCTATCGGGCGAACCGGCTCTGTCCTTGGAATCGTGAAATACCCTTTCGGATTTGGATCCCAGCATTTGGCAACTACCAGTTTTATCGGGCTGAAAAAAAATTTATGAATCATGCATTTTCCGATGCGAATCATCACTGTTCATAAACGACTTGTACAAGACACCTTCATAGTGGAGAACAAATAATTTTTTTTGCATTTACCCTGGTTTTTGTACCACTTCCCGTAAAACCCTCACCGCTTCATCATTTGACATGTTTTCAAAATTGATGTCGTTTACTTGCAGTATCATATCGCCTGGCTCTATTCGACCGTCCAACGCCACAGCTCCCCTGAAATTTAAAGTTATTCATTTGAAAAGTTGCCTACAAAATTAGCTTTTCGGCCATTTTTAGAAATTAAATAAAAATTCAAAAATGTGCGTGTTAAGGAAAAATTGTCGGTTGTTTTTTGTGGTCAATCAAGCAGGAAAGTTACCCTTTCATGATGGATCCAACGTAAATTCCGCCATCGCCCCCTTTATTGCTTTGCCCGACGATGCTAATGCCAAGAAAATTGACAGTATCCATGTTTAATGAGACCGTAATGATGTTCAATGACATTGTGCTGTCTGTAATACTGCTGTAGGAAGACGTCCTGGACATAGGAGGTAATCTGTGACGCCGCCTTCTTTGTGGTCTGCGTCGATCTGCATCGAAATATTTTCAATTTCTTATTTTCCTTTTATTTATCACCGTAATCAACATTTTTATACCTTTTCGCACTTTATCACGAGATATCAAGCAAAAAGACAACATTTCTTCAAATCTTTCATAGATATAATATATACAATAAATTCCATAAATTTTCTACAAAAAGATGTAGTTACTCAAAATGAAATTAGTATTCGAATTTTATATCAATTCCAAATTTATATTTATTAATTACGTTTCACGTACATTTACAATCGGAAATAATTCACATAACCAGCTAGAAAATGATTCTCTAATTCTTTACACTCTAAACACATTTCAATACAACTACTTCAACATACTGCATTGCAACGTTTCTACGGACTACGTAAATAATATTTTTTGATATGAAAAATAGAACTTTTCGCGACAGTTATGACGTGTCAAATAAATAATATGTCACGTCATTTTGCATCATTATGGGAGAAACACGTGTAATAAATAGATCAATAGTGCTATGATTTTGAAGAAAAAAAATTAATAAATGCAAGTACCTAAAGTTGCTCTATCCACAGCACTGCTCATATTTGTGTGTCTCCCAGTAGTGGAAGTAATGTGGCTGCTTGCATCGTCATCAGATTCCAAAAAAGTTGTGGTTTCCAAATCTGAACTCAAAATTGAGGCAGTCTCATATCCATGACCAGAACGGTGCTTGGAGTGTCCATTTATGCGAAGACCTGAAAACATTCAACAATTTATAAATTCGAATTTTTTTCGATAATTTACAACATATTTTGTATGTATTGAGTTGGATAGTTTTTAGGCTATTTTTAAAAAATCGGCATTATATTTTTCGGAACATTACAAAAATGTATACTTGACTTACTACAAGATTCACCAGTTTTATAATTGGAGAATATACAAAGAAAAACATTTTAGATTCTGATAATAGGCAAATTTCCCGGTTTCACAAATTTTCATATTTTCACATTCTCATTTTTCATTTTTATCAAGCTTCCGAATAATAAAGTATCAAAACTATAAAAATTGAATTTTTTGTAATTCTCTACTTTCAAATTTATACACTTGTGTTTTAGAATGAATATTGTCAAACCACTGATTTTTAAATAAATTTTTAAACTATGGGAAAATTTCAATTCTATAAAATAAAATTTAATGACATTCAATACATTCTTCAATAAAATAATACAAAGATTTTTCGAGTGTACTGCCATCGAGACTGGAAACATAAAAAACTCAATTTCTTACAATTCTCGAAAGAATAAAGCAATGATTGCTTAAATAATATTGTTGCCTTACCATTGTATTTGCTGTACTTTTCGTACTTGTCGACGTGGTGCCTGGAACTCTTCTGCAAATGATGCCCCTGTCGACTTATAATACTTTCGGTTTCAGTCAGTGTGTCGTCGTGCGAGAGGGGTAGGGGGGCACGGGTGGGGTGACTCGGAGCAACATGCTCGACTCGCTCGTGTTTTGGTTCAATGTGTGCCACAGAGTCTGTGCACTGGGACACTCCATCTGATACGTTACTGCCATCCGCCGACACCAACTATTAATATTCAATCATATTTCGATATTTTAATCTATATTATTCAGAATTTACCTTCTATGGAGATCAATTCTTCAAACGAGAGAAACTTGTAATAGAATAATTGAGGTAGTTTATGAATGAGCAGAAATTGAATAGAAATAAATGAGGTTCTGTTAAAATAGAGTTTGTAATAAAATGAACGAAGTTGGGTAAAAATAAGCAAAAACTTCGTAAATATGACTGAGGCCGTGTGAAAGAATTCATGTTCGGAGAGATTTTTACTTTCAAATTGTTCAGAATTTTTCAATGATTCAATACAATAGCTGACAATTAACAACACTCGGAAATTTATTGTGAATCTAGAAACATTTTGAAAGATTTACAATTCTTGTAACATTTTTTAGTCGTTGATCTTACCCACGAAATGACTCTGCCATTGAAACATGGAAGATGCGCATCATCATCTACAATTTCTTCTTTGACGACCCTGAAATTTTAATTGTGAACCAAGAATGAGAAAAACTGAACACCTTTGATTGAAGTGCAATGAAAAAAATGTTACCCTAAAAAGATTCAAGATTAATGATGTATTACCATTTCAATGTCAGGAGAATAAAATTTCGCAATGAGTCGTAATCATTAGGGTTCCCAAAGTTCTACTGGTATTGGTAATTACATCATTCTTTGCTCCTAGATGATTTTTTTACTGTCATTTTTAGACTACATTTTTTAATTGATGAATCATTTTCAAAGCAAATTTGAATTCTCAGGGATTTGTGATCCTCATATCTCTTTTGATCGTGAGGATAAAAATACTAATAGATAATAATTTTCAAGTACTGATTTCTTACCATTACAATCGTTTTTGATTTGGAGCCTCGTTTTATGAGTTAGAAGTTGTTTTACTAAAAGAATTTACTACTATGGAAAGAAAATAAAAAAATTTTTGGTTTGCTCAATTCCTGAGTTATCAGTTTCAAAAATTTATAACTTTGGAAATTGGAATTAACAAATTAAAATTGTCGAAATTAATAAATGCAAAAATTTAGTCACACAAAATGTACAGAAAATTTCAGAATTAAATGATAATTCACCTAGTTTTGAATGTTGAGATATTTGTCCAAAATATTCATTTCTTAAAACTTTTTCAAACAGTGAAAGAAAACGTAAATTTGAATGTGATAACATCTGGTTCATTGTAAAAGCTGACCAGTTCTATACAAATATCAAATAATGATAGAACCTACAAACTTCCATGTAATACATTTTAAATGAACCAAAAATTTCTTTTGAAGAAACAAGTTGATCGAATTTTTTTTAATTCTCTAAAAAATATATGAACAGAAGAAATACACAAGAGATGGAAAATAATATCAAACTATTTCCAACTTTCAAAATACTTTCTTGTATAAAACTGTCTTTTTTTTATCATGCCATTACTACATTTATACCAACTCTGATAAAGAAAATGATTTCAATTACTTGAAAAAAAAAAGGATACAACAAACTATAGGTAAAAAAATGTTTATATCTGTAGGTTGAATATGTAAATCCGGTAAACATCTGACTCGTAGTTTTTTATTCCGACATCAACACTTATGACATTCAGAAAAAAAAACAAAACGCGAGTGTCAATATTTTGATGGCACAACAATCATTCATCAGGTCATTGACCAAAGGTCACTCTGTCGCGTCAATCATAAACAAGGAGTCATCAACAAACCCAAAAACTAAAGCGAAGGCCGGTTTTAACGGCAGACAAGGAAAAAAACGAATCAAATATAAAATCATTGAACCCTAATGACAACACGAAACGTCAGGTTTATGTGGGGGCGGAGCAGGGAATTGTCAAAACATAGTCCTGTCAAGCGAAACTGTTATTTCCGAAATTGCTTCGAACCTCCGCGGAAAAAGCTAGAAAAATGATTCTTTGCATGGGCGCGATTTTCGAGGATGGCTTACCCGAAATCGTCGTCCATGGATTTAAAGAAATATTTGAAGTTTGGTCGATTGAGGACATTTTTGAAGTCGGCGAGGGTCACTCGTTCGGGCGAGATCGCGATTTTCACTAAATAAGGAGTGTCTTCCTCGTCCAAATGATAAATGACGCGAGTTTCAGCGGCCATTTTTCGCTTTTACGTTATTTCGCGAACATTAACATTATAGACGAAGCTGGAAAAAAAAGCACGAACAAGAGGAGAGAGAGCGGGCGACGACAATGTCAAAATCAACATGGCGTTGATGGCTCTGCTCGCGCGTCTTCGGCCATATCCGGGTTTCTTCGGGTAGATTTGGTGGACATCCGACATTACCCCTTTACATATGTTGTATGTTTTTTTCTTTAAGAATGTAACTTCTTTCGGGATTGAAAAATTTTCATTAAAAATTTGAAGACAAAAAATTTTCTGATTTTACAGAATCAAGATTTCGACAGTTTTGCGTTTTTTTACCGAGGTTGCTTTTGAGTAACGTAGTCACTTTACATAAATATCAGCACCATTTTTCATTCATTTTATTTAATACATGATTCATATAAGAAGATGTTTCCCAAATCGTTGAATCATTGCCAATTTATCATAGTGATGAATTCCACTGGTACAATGACCTATCACTCAGGTTCACCCTGAACTATTTATAGGTTTTATTCAAATTTTCAAAACAGCTGCACGCACGCGCACGAGCGGCATGAGTTCGAGTTTTGACTTTTGTAGTTACTGACGCGGAGGCAACAAGAGGCAGCCATTTTAGCCATTTTGCGGACGATCTCGTTTGACGTTTGTTTTCTCCCCATGAATCGATAAGCTTCAAGCGACGCCAGCCGAATTTCACGGCTTTTCTCTGCCGATTTAACGGCAGCTTTCGAAAAAAGGAGTCAACATTAACGAGGTGAGTTTGTTTGTCGAATAATTTGAGCGATTGATGATTATAGCGGTTTGATGTGGCTTCGCCGCTAATTGACCGATAAGCTTCCCTCGTTCCTCGATATTTTCGAACGCCTTTCATCTAGCTCGAACGGTTGCATCGAATTTTTGTTCTATAATAAAAATTGTATTTTTTTCGACAAATAATTCGGCTGGGTGAAAAAAGAACAGTACCTTCTGTCCCCCCCCCCACCCCCTTCGATGAATATATATCGATATAGACAGGTGTCCATTTTGTCATGAAGAAAGTGTTTGATAAGGTATCAGTGACGAAGTGTTCGATGTAAAAAAAGTAAGATTACATAGTTTGATATGTTGAAAATTTTTAGACAAGAAGGAAAAGACGGTGTTGGTCCGTTATTCAAAATGTATGCAATATTTTCGCAATTTTTGAGTTTTTTTATTTTATATTTTGTTATTCAAGTATATCATCAACTTTGAGATTGAAATTTTCAAATCATTTAAATGATTGAATCACTTGATAATCAAGTGTTACATTTTTTATTTGGCGAACATTAATAATTTTGAATTTTTTAAAATAATTATATACATGATTCATATCAAATAAGTAAAAATTCAAAGTTTTGTATACCCAATTTTTATAACTCCAATGATGAATTGTTCATCATTTTCAAATTTAAACTATTATCATTTCACATTTGTTTACCAAAAACTGTCATTAAGTTTTCCATTTTATTTTTTATGTTAAATTTTCCTGATTGCAATCTTTTTTGGCAGATGTCTCGTTACCCATCGGATTGCAAACTCTATGTCGGAGATTTGGGGAGCAATGCCACGAAGCAAGGACTTGAAGATGCTTTCTCTCATTACGGTCCTTTGAGGAATGTGTGGGTCGCCAGGAACCCACCAGGATTTGCCTTTGTGGAGTTTGAGGACGCCCGAGATGCTGAGGATGCTGTTCGTGCACTAGATGGCAGGACCATTTGCGGTAGGCGCGCTCGTGTAGAGCCCTCCAATGGAAAAAGACGAGACCGAGGACCCCCCAGACGTGGAGGCGATCGAGGTGCAAACGGTCGTCCGTTCCATCCCGAGGATCGATGCTACGACTGCGGGGAGAGGGGTCATTACGCTCGCGATTGCCACCGCAATCGTGGAGGCCGCAGGCGCAGGTGCACATCCTAATAGTCATTCTAAAGTATTCATTTGCAAAAGATTTTTTCTCTTCAAGAGTGTTGTGGGTTTTTTCAAACAGTGGGAATTTCTATTGTTAAGTTCTCAAAGTTTTTTGGGATTTTACTTCAAGTTCATCTGTAGATTCATAAAACACCCTGTTCACAACTTTTATAGTGTTGAAAACATGCAGTATTTTTCAGTGATCATAAGAAATCTAAAGCTTCACCTTTTGAATCATTTGGAAATGTAACTTGACATCTCTCAGAGTAAATATTCACCGTTTCTTGTCCTTCAAGTCCCCATTGAATTTTCAAAGATTGAAAAACATGGAAAAAAATATTACTTCTGAGAGATGTGTATGAAAATCAAGGTGATGTGGTACACTCGAAAGTTCCTAGTTTCATATTTTGTGTAATGGCTATTCGGTATAACTTGAAAAAAACAAAACCTAGTGTTGATTTTGTCAACTTTCCATTAAATTATGAATGAAATAGCTAATTTTGAAGTGTAATTATGCATTCTGGAGTCCATACAGTGGAAGAATGTTTGACTTTAGATATTGAACTTCAATGATTAATAATTCGGCGTCACATCAAAATACCAATGCTCTGAAGTGAATTTTATACATTTGAGAAAGCATAATTCTGGTTATCAATTATCAATGAAGTTATCAATTTCAAAATTGAAAAGAAACAGAAAATTTCTGGAGTATTTGAATTATTGGTGTCCCACATCCCCTTAAACTTGAGAAAATAGACTTGAAAAAATTGTTCTCAAGGAAAAAGTAATTACTGGCGCGATTGGGAAAGAGCCTCATTGGTAAGTTGGCACAAATACACTGGAAAAAAAGATATGTTGAGCCAGTGAGCAAAATTGGTTTGTAGACAAAGTCCATGCTGCGTTCACGCATCAACATCGTCTTATTTTTATGGAGTGCCAGGTGTAATTTTTCAGTTGTAAGGCTTCTTTCTTTATTCCAGGTCACACCTCATTATTGATTAATGTGAATGTGAAATGGATTTCATAACAAACATTGGTTCGCGATTGTTGCGCGTATCTTTATTTCCAGTGTACTGGTAAGCGGCTTGCGCATAATCCTGGGCATTATTTGTAGGGAATGCGGCTGAGGCGCGCGCACGTGAAACACGAGATTGTCGCGAGATTCGTCGTTGGGTTCTGAGTTTGACAGAGACACTGCGATAAATAGTTGGGCGAGAAACAAAAAAAAAAAAAACAAAAAAAAGTATATTAAAGCGACCAACCGAAAAAGAGGGAGAGAATCCTTGGAACGTTAAAAAATGGGGTCTTCTCTTCCGCACCGCGCGAGCTTCACGCACCCCCTGCAGGCTGCGTACACGGTGTTTAGAACCTCGCACCTCGCCGACGAGAGCCTCGCTCCGTTCGTTAAAGCTGCACCGTCGCCGCTGTTAGACCTACTCAAATATCTCTAGACAATCTGCGCCCACGCAACGAACCCTCGCTCGCGCTATCTCGACCGCATTCTGCTCGTCCACCCTCCCTTTCTCCTGGCATTGCCACTGATTGCCACCGCGAGTCACTCACTTCGAGTCACTTCCAGTAACTTCAAGTAACTTCGAGTCACTTCGAGTCTCTATGATCCATCATGGTACTTGATTATAATTCCATTTCAAGGCTACGTGGAACGTCAACGCTATCCTAACTCTCTTGAAATTTGGGGTCCTTATTTGTTGTTTATATTGGACAATGAAATTTGCAAAGCTATTTTTTAGTTAGGATGAATGAGGCCAAGTTCAAAAAACCGAAATTGTTGAATTGGAAAAATAGTTTTGAATATTGAACTTCAGAAAATGTCATGTCTGAAATTAAAAACGTCGAAATGATAAAACTAACCTTTGAGGAACATCAAATTACTTTTTAGAATTCTTGAAACTCAGTCAATTTTGTATCCAACTTCCAAAAAATTCAAATTGTCGAAAATGCATTACTTGCAATGACAAATATTGTAAAAGTAAACTTTTGGCATAGAATTTAAATGTCACCCAGTTACCAATTAACAAAAAACCAAACGTTTTTCAATCAGGACTTGTTGAATTGAGGTTAGGAATCTGTTGATATTCCACATGTCTTCCACGACGCGACTTTTTTTAAACGCGATTTTTTTAACATTCAACGTGGGGCGGTTCTTGAGTGAACCAACTTGAACAATGTTGAAAAATCTTGCCACAGTAAATTTTCTGTAATGTTTCAAAGCAGAACAAGGAACTCATGGAACATTCCGGTAGGCCGGTTTTTCAAGACTTGACGTAGGGAAACATGGTAGCTATGAGACCAGCCAACTCGAGGGCAATTTCAAACAGGATGTTTTTTTTTCAACTTTGGAAAAATTCCATTCAGATTCGGCAATGGTTCTAGGTCACGCTCTAGGTCACGCTCTGATTCCCGATCGCGTTCCAAGTCCAGGAGTCGCTCTCGCAGCCGTTCCAGGAGCCGTTCGCGCAGCAGGAGTCGTCAGGACAAGCATGACCGCAACAACAAGCACAGGTCCAATTCCAGGGATGGGACCCCGAAAAAATCCAAGTCCAAGTCTGGCTCCAGATCTCGTAGTAGATAGACGGGTGAGTTTTTTTTTAAGTGTTCGTAGTTTTTTCAGTTGATTTTTTATGTGAAAATATTGAACATGGCAACTTTTTTAGTTGTTGATTTGATTAGGGTTTACGAAAAATAAGGTTTTTACAATAGACTGTGCACTGAAGAGACGAGTTGAAATATCTGAGAATTCAAACTCAAGTTTTGTCGAACGATAACAGTTCTTTAAAAATATGGAGAATCGGTATTGTTTCGTATCGTTCGATTTTAATTCGCGAAAATATTTTTCGCTACTTCGTTTTTGTTTTAAAAAGATCTCTTATCTGTTTTTTTGATGACTAAAAAATGCGTAAAACAAAAACACATGTTTTTGCAGAACACTATATTGGGGCACGACAATGCTGGAGCACCAGCAATCAAGCATTAACGTTCAAGCGCGATTTTTCACTGCGTTGATTGATTCAATATTCTTAAGGTTGTATTTGGCAAAAATGACGTGATGAAAAGGAAGGCATAAAATGTTTCAACGATGAATGTGCTTTATAGTTTCTTGCTAAAGCCAAAGCTACTTTCCTTCACTTAAAATTTTTTAGCGGTAGTGTCTACGTTAAGCCACGTGTTGCAACTTGTCAGTCGAGCTAAATAAATTTCGAAAGAAAATTAGAGCTATGTGCGATTTTTTTACCCCCGAGTTTCTTAGAAAAAAAGTTGGCGTTATCGCGTTTGCGATGCGCAGTGATAATATTTATATTGACGCTTCTTTCGCAACAATCCGAGTGCAAAGAAAAAAAAATCATTGAGTGCATTTTTGCCTCGTCGCATTTTTTTTGCATAAATTACGTAACTTTATCATGTTTTCGTTCGCAGAAATTCGTGTATCACGTTGCGAAAGGAACGCTTTTTTTTAAAACGTCAGCAAATTACTGATGACAAAAGGAGTCGCGTTTATAATTTTTTTTTTTCGCGACGCGGAAAATTATGGGCGTTGGCACTTAAATTCGAGTTCAACGAGTTGGTAATTTGAAAGCCATCGATAATCGTGAAAAATTCCAGTGAACGGGAATTTGTCGAGATGTTGGGTTTCGAGGACGTTCATTATTTAGGTGTTCGAAAATGGATTCTGGTATTTTGATGGAAAACGTGAGGAGCGAGTTGACTGAATTACAGTTCCTTTGGTTTTGTCGATTTAGGGCTCTCTGTATTCAGATAAGGTGCTTGCAGAACTGCGAAATTAAGGAAAGTATGCATTTTGAGAGGCAAGTATAAATTTTTAAACTTTGTAGTTTTATGCTGACATTTACACTGTTTTGCTATGCAGATATATCTAAGGAATCATGCTCAGAAATTTTAGTTAAATTTTTGTTTGCTCAGCCTTCCACATGGCATTAAAAGAAAATGCAAAAAAGATTTTACTTTCTTGTATATAGTTGTTTCAGAAGAATTTTGTTATGAGGCCAATCTTGGAAGAATCGTAAATCTATACAACTTTTATGAGGTCGACCTTATGAGAAAATGAAATCTTTTAAGATTTTGGAAACTTTTATGAATGAAAGTTATTAGGGAACTTAAAATTATTGGACATATTTCATAAAAATTGTACATAAGAATTTATCAACAATTCAAACATGACGAGACATCAGTAATAAGCTCTTCTGGAAAATTGTAAAAATTCTGGGGAATCTCGAAAATTGAATTCAGGGGTTTTTAAAATCAAAAAACCTCAACAACTCATGGGGATAGGGGCATTTGACGCCTATGGTGCCTACAGCAAGTTGCCTGAAATGCGGTTATGGTTGGAGGAAGGGGGGAGGGGGGGGGGGGGAAGGCCGTCTTTTGCTCGCGAACCAAGAGCCCCACGCAGAACGCGAGTGCATCTCGCGCGCGCGATCTCGTTTCGGCATTTGCATTGACCTTTTTTTTCTCATCTTTCTCGTTTCCCACCATCATTTTATCTATAAATTTTCGTTATTTTCTCAGCGAATCGTAACTTACGATTCATTTAATTAATTTTTGAAATGCAAGTGGAGTCCCCCAAAAGTTCGGGGACCGAGTGGAATTAAATTGAGTTTATATATAGTACGAGTGCTAAGTGTTTGCGATACATCGCACTTTGAAAGGGTGACGATTCTCGGGACATCATCAATTGCTCGAGTGAATCATCAGCTTACAAAGGTATGAACGGAAGGAATAAACAAAGTGGTTCCTATCCACCTCAGGGCTGCAGAAAACGAGTTTTTCGCCCCTTAGACGACAAAAAGTCACGTTCACATACCTTCTATTTATAAAATATCAAGTTGAATTACAAAGTATAAGGGAGATTTTTACTTGGGTAATTACAGTACTCGACTTCGGCTCGCTCCCAAAACCTTCATCTTCATTGAAATCGACTTTTTGTCTCTAGGTACATAATACGCTATTTTCTACCTATTTTTTTTGCCCCCTTCGCTACATAAAATATCGCATATACGCCACCGAAAAAATTGATTACATATTGATGTGCCAGGCTTGCGGGACGAGATGAAGCCGAGTGCTGGGATCGCAGTAAACTTTTTCGCGTTAGGTGCGTGATAATGTGCTATTTTGGACATTCCTTCTTTGCGGTCTTGGGAAAATACACGTACTTATAATAATTCGAGTCTCGATATTCGTGTAATTATACTGTATCGAGTTGTCCAAGGTCCTTTTCCGCGCAGCATCGATCTCTTGCTTGTATCGTAATAAAAGTCTTCTACCTGCATATAGGGCTCAAGGGTCCGTCCGCCCCTTCCCATACAGGTGCGTGTTATTCCTCGACCGGTATGTCGTGGTCCGTCGGCCTATTTTATTCCTCGCGATTATTTTCCCTGATTCGAAATTTTTTGTACCGCATTGGCAAATACGAAAACGCCAGAACCAAGTAGCACCGCAGCTTTTCTTTTTACAAATTCTCATGGTATGCTGGAAAGCCTCTTTTTTCCAAGTTTCCTATGAATAAGTTTGAAAATAAAAATTTCAAATTTCCAACATTTTCTTTAAGAACCAAACAAATCCGAATTACAGATTTTTTAAAATACTGAAATTTATGAAGTTCAACTATTCAATCAGTTTTTTTTTTTTTAATCATACGATGAAACTTGGTACATAATAAAAATTTATCACTTTTTTTCTCTCTTGAAACAAAAAACTGTCGAAATTTCGAAAACATACTTTCCAGCCTTGAGGAGCTATGCCTATAAGCCCCAAAATCGCGATAAAATTGTAAAATAAATTAATAAAAACGCATGTAAAACGGTTCAATTTCCGCGCCAGGAATGCGGTTGTTTGCAAAGCAAAGCTGATTGTCCCGAGAGCGAGATAAGTGACATGAACGCGGTTCTCGGCGAGGAAAACGCGATGATACTCAAGTTGGTAAAAGATCCTCCCGCAAACCCCGAGGAACGAGAAGAACAACAGCACTGTCAAAAGTGAAGATCGATAAAAAATGCAACATTTTTCAGGGCACTGTTTACATTTTACTTTTGTTTGAAACTCACATCAGTAGCTCAAGTTCTTTTCTGGACGGTTGTTGCACAACCCTTTAAGTTGACATTTTTCATAGCGATGGGAAATTACGCAACTGTCCTTTTCTCTCTCACGAGAGCAGTCGTTGATTGTGAGAGAGAGAGAGCAACAGTATCGCCCATCCATAATTTTTTTCATTTTCAAAGACCCCTCGTAACTCCTTGAGCTTATAAGTATTCAGAAATTCCTTATAAGGTCTTTTATTTTTTTTTAAGGATCTTATACAAACCTTACAAGTTCCCTGAAAAGTTATAAGATGACCTTATAAAATTTTCCAGAAAAACCTCCGAAGTCGACTAGGATGATCATTCTAAAAAACCGTATGCGTTTTTCCTTAACTTATAAGGTTATAACTTTTCGGGAATCTTATCAAGTCCTATAAGGTGTCTCATGAGAAATAAAGCTTTTAAGCAATTTGTAAAATTCTGTATGGTTCAGAGTTACAAGGGACCACTTTGGAAACGAGTATTGAAAAAAAAAAATTCAAATTCGAGACAAAAGTAAAATCAAAACACTGCTCTAAGAAATACTGCATCTTAAAATGAGCAGTATTACTTTCAACAGCAAAGAAAAAAAAAAAAGCAGAACAAGAGAAGAAGGAACCAGAACCAAAAGAAACTGACGCGAATAAGGAAGTCGAGGAACGTTTGAAGGATCCAGTGATAACAGGAAGTGGGGATGCGAATCTTAAAATTTCCGAAAATTTGGAAAACGGCTCCGATTTGGCGAGCGAGGGGGAATGGCATGAGGCGATCGTGGCCGGAGACGGGGAACGCGTGGCGAGCATGATCGCCCAGGGCTTTCAGAATCTCGACGAACCGGATTGGAACGTAACTGGGGACCCACCCTTGGTCGTGACCGCCACCAATCATCACAGTCTTTCTGTTCTCAGGTATAACAAACAAAAAACAAACATAAACAAAAATAAGAAAGTCCGGAATAAATCGAAAAGACCTTCATTGGTTGTACAGTGGTCTATTGAAAGGTTTCTGGCCTTTCTACCCTGACCTGACCATGGAAGAATAATGCGGAAAATGTGTATTCCTCAATTGTGAAGATCGCCAAATATAAGCAAATCAGTTAGAAGACAATCGTCTTTTGAATTAATTCGAGATGAATCCAGTGAATTTCATAAGTTTTCTCCAGAAATTTTGAATGGGATGTTGATCGCGAAAAGTTTTAAATTTTAACAAGTTTTGAAATCCACAGAACAAAAAACTACAGTCATTTTCAAGTATTTCGGATGATTGCATGATTTTTGAAGTTTTCTTAATTTATAAAAGTTGCGGCCATTTCAAATGCCATAACATTCTTAAAAGTCATAATTCTCCAAAAAAAAAACTGAAGTTTGCAAGAATTTTTTACAACGTTTGTAGCATTTCTCAAGATCAAAATAAAACATCCGAAAATCCGAAAAAATTCTTCAAAATGTCTGACTCAGAAAAAATTAACACTTTGTTATCAAAATCTTGAACTTTCGTCCATGCTCAGTAAACATTTACAACTTTCGATTCGAAGAAACTCTCTTTTATTTGTTTATTTCTGTTTTCTGCGCTGATTCAGCCACGAATAATAATTGTTTGGTAAACACTCCTAAACGGGAACACGCGGCCGATCACTTCCTCGTCGTATTTGGCAATCTTTGGATAAACAACCGGTCAAGCGCAATTCACTCGAGACCAACTTTTCCTCTTATCTTTTCCGACCAAAGATTAAATCTCGATCCTAATACTAACTATTGGATTTTCTAAGTTAGATAATTCGGTGATAGGCCATTATTCTTAAAATCAACAACATCACGTCAACTTTGAAAAACTTTCCCGGTAGAGGAAAGTTTTTTCGCATGCCTAAAATTCTAAATTCAGGGAAGGATTTCAATTTCTAAAACCAAAAGCTATACACACTTATAGTAAAAATAATGCAGAAAAGCCAGAATTTCGTAAAATTCTCAGCCTTTCTCGCGACTTTCGATATCTTTCAAGGCCTTCTACTATAATATCAAATATATTATTGACGTTATATATTAAATATTTTTAAAAAATGTTCTTTAAGCGTACTATTGGAAAACGGATGCAACCCCGCCGCACGATCATTAAGGGGCGAAACTGCCCTGCACCGGGTAGTCTCTGTCGGCTGCACGGGCAAGGTTTTCAGCTTCGTCGAGAAGCTTCTCCAGCACGGCTGTCCAGCTGGTGTCAAGGAAGCCAGTGGTGGCCTCACAGCCTTGCATATTTTCGCGCGCCAACTTTCGCACACGACATTCGCAAAGGGTACTAAGGACGATTTCGAGGAGACCTTGAAAACTTTGGACGTGCTCGCTAAAGCCTCACCAGTCGATGCCAAAGATCACCAGGGTCGTACCTCGTTGCACCTTTTGGCGACAAGCGCCATTTTTGGTACCGTCCATAATTTCTAAGAGAGTAATATAAGATTCCCGAAAACCTTATGAGGAAATTGCTTATCAAGTTTTTCATTTCTCATAAGGCACCGTATACAAACGGTGCCAAGAGCCATTCCAATAAGAAATCAACGTCATGTAGCACCTCGGGAATTGTTTTACCATTTTTTTTTTTTTTTTTTTTTTTTTCTCCACCCC
>JAPYZK010000131.1:2977-70665 GCA_030522785.1 Platygaster equestris
CTGTCCATTTTGTATCTTTGTCAACCTCTCATACTGTCCACAGGTTATAAATAACAGGGTTTAATCAGACAATATGAGAGGAGACAAAGACAGAGAGAGTGGGCAGTGTGAGAGGTTTTACTGTATATTTAAAAAAAAAAAGGCTCATGTTCCTTCATAGAGCCCAAAATCATTGATCTCGAACATCAGCGGTACCAAAACTTCACTCTGATAAAAAATCTCATTATTTCGAGACATACAGTAAAATCTCTCATATTGTCCACTCTGTATCTTTGTCAACCTCCCATACTGTCCACAAGTTATAAACAACAGGGTTTAATGGGACAATATGAGAGGAGACAAAAACGTATAGAGTGGACAGTATGAGAGGTTTTACTGTACATGAATCAAATTGCGAGATACTCTGATTACAAGATGACAAGATAAAAAACATTGTTGATAAAATAACGATACAAACAAAACAAAAATAAAAAAACTCACCGGCGTCTTTCCCACCTTTGACGCAGATCCCGAAACCATGATGGGACTCGGGCGGTTCCCTTGTCATGGTGATGGTTCTGACCGTGAGTTCCTGGAGACTCAGGGGTTGGGCTGTGGGGGAGGTTTGGGGATTCGGGGCTTGCTGCGGCTGCTGCGAGCGCGTCTCGGCGCCCCTGAGCGCCGAGACGCTCGCCGGGCTGGACGCCGGGGTTCTCCTATCACCCTGTCTTCTTTCCGACGACACATTCCCGAAAAGTCTGGAAAAATTTAACCCCCGCATTTCTATTCATTCCCATGTTTTATTCAAATGTTGTCAAAATGGACCTCCGTTTTCGTACTTTACATACAAAGAGGATTTCGTGAGTTATGTGAGTTTCAGTAGAGAATTTACTGAAATCGAAAAGAAGTTGGTAGAGTTTTTCAGAATTATTCAAGGGATTTATTTCAAGAGTGAAGAAAGTGACTTTTTTTGCCGTCGGAGAATTGAAAGATAAAAATTCGGAATCACGGAAATTCGGTTCGAAATCGAATTGTTTAAATTCGGATAACCTCGAAGTTGTCGAAAACTTTGAACTTTAAGTTTCCGACATAAACTTCAACCTCGAAGCTTCGAAAGTTATTTTCTAGCTCAAAGTTACGCCACTAACACCAAATTTCAAGTATGAAGTTTCCGAATTGAAGTTGAAACTTCAAGTTTCGAATTAAAGTTCAAACTTGAAATTTTGGATCTTAACTTCAAACTTGAAGTTTACAATATAAATTTCAAACACGAAGTTTCTGATTGAAGTTCAAACTTGAAGTTTTAGATCTAAACTTCAAACTTGAAATTTTTTATATGAACTTCAAACATGAAGTTTCTGAATTGAAGTTCAAACTTGAAGTTTCCAAATTGAAGTTCAAACTTGAAGTTTCTAACTGGAAATTCGAACTAGAAGTTTCTAAATTGAAGTTCAAACTTGAAGTTTTAGATCTTGACTTCAAACCTGAAGTTTTCAATTTAAACTTCAATCATGAAGTTTTCGAGTTGAAGTTCAAACTTGAAGTTTCTAAATTGAAGTTTAACCTCGAAGATTACGATATAAACTACAAACTTGAAGTTTTCAATATAAACTTCAAACTTGAAATTTTCGATATAACCTTCAACCTTGAAGTTTCAGAAATTCATTTCTGGCTCGAACTTGCAAAATAAAACTTTGAACTTGGAGTTTTCGAAATGAAGTTAAAAATCAAAGTTTCTGAAATAAATTTCAAGTTTAAAATTATCAATATGAACTTCAATCGTGAAGTTTTGAAGGTTTATTTCTGACTTGTACTTATAAAATTATTGAACTTCAAACTCAAAGTTTCCGAAATGGAGTTCAAACTTGAATTTTTCGAATTGAAATTCGAAGTTAAAATTTCCAAATTCAAGTTAAAACTTGAAATATTCGATATAAACTTTAAACTTGAAGTTTTTAATATAAAATTCAATCTTGAACTTTCAGAAGTTCATTTTTGAACATGCAAAATCGCACTTCGAACTTGGAGTTCCCGAAATGAAGTTCAAATTTGAAATTATCGATACGGACTTTCATCGTTGAGTTTTGTAAATTCATTTCCGGCTTGAACTTATAAAATTATGAAACTTCAAACTTGACGTTTCCGATATGAACTTCAAACTTCAAGTTTTAGAAATGAAGTTCAAACTTCAAGTTTCCAAATTTGAGTTCGAACTTAAAGTTTCCGAAATGAAGTTCAAACTTGAATTTTTTAAATTGAAATTCAAAGTTCAAGTTTCCAAATTGTTTTGGAAGTTCGCATTGATCGGCTTCAATCAATGAATAATAACGAAATTGTCGACTCTAAGACTGAAAACATTCGTTCCGGCCCTAGGGTTGAAAAATTTTTTCAGTCTTACGGCACAAATAGCGATTTTCCGCCCGCCTCGCAAGCACGAAAAATCCTAATTTCTGATACGGTCGGTTACACGCAACCGTTGGAAACGCCAAAGAAAGGTTATGAATCTACCTTATAACTTGTTCAGGCGAGATCGGGCCAGTGCTGCCGGTGGTATGGCCCCGGTGCTTATAGGGGGTGGTATGTGAGGAATGGTGTCGCGGGGCACTCGGGGGCCTCTCGACGATGGTGTAGCTGGTGCCCGGGGGGCTATAATAGCCCCGGTTCTGGCTGGCGGCGTGGTGCCGCCCGCTGGGCTCCAGGTCCTCCGCTTCATAGCAGCCACTCGTCGTCCCGCTACGGGAGTAGTGGCTGCTGCTGCGGAGGAAATGAGAACCACTGTGGCTACCACCCCACTGCAACTCCTGCAGCTCCGAGCCGTAGTCTTCCGTGCTACTCGCCATTTATGTACCATCCAAACATCACATCTGAAACACAAAAAGTACGGTATTATGCGACAAGTGCCGAAAATGCGTTATTTCACGGGTGACACAATGGATAATCATTATGACACTGGTTTACATTGTCCTACGAGTGTGTAAAACTGACGAATAATTAATTCGTGATTATTTCTTGTAACTGGGTAGTTTTGGTTAGGTTAGGTTGAAGCGCAATTTCAAAAAGTAGTGACTTTATAAATAGCTCATAAAAAGGTTGTTAATAATATATCGATATTATCGCATGTCAATTATCAAATATCGATATTGTTGATGTACAATACTTTTCGTATTTGATGTTATCTGTATGCGATTTTCGATATTCTATATTATTGATATGTGGTGTTTTCAATGTTAGATATTATCGGTATTTTTAACATTCGATATTATCGATATTTTTAACGTTCAATATTATCGATATTTTCAACATTCGATATTATCGATATTTTCAAAATTCGAGATCATCAATATTTTCAACATTCGATACTATAATCGATATTCGATATTCGATAATCGATACTATAATTCGATACTGTAGATATTTTGAACGTTCAGTATTTTCGACATTCGATATTACCGATATTTTTAACATACGATATTATCGATATTTTTAACATACGATATTATCGATATTTTTAACATTCAATATTTTCGACATTCAATATTGCCGATATTTTCAACATTCGATATTATCAACTTTCAGTATTCAATATTATCTATATTTTCAACATTGAATATAATCAATATTTTCGACATTCAATACTATCGATATTTTCAACACACAATACTACAATATTTCAACATTAGATATTACCGATATTTTTAACATTCGATACTATCAACTTTCAGCATTCGATATTATCGATATGCGAAGTCTGATTAGATATGCGGTATTAAATATTTTCGACATTCTCTATTTTCGATATTCGATATTTTCATCACTCGATATTATCGAATATCGATATTTTGGGCACGATATATCGTACCCGGTTATCCGATATTTCTGTAAATATCGGTTACATCGATATGATATTAGATATCTGATATTTTTCGAAATACTGAATATCATCGATATCGTATCAGATATCCGATATTCGTTATAAATCGGATTTTATCGATATTTTTGGAAAATATCAATCAACAAACCTAGCTCAGTTTTCACTCTAGCAGACTCTTAATTATGAAACAATTTTTTATAAAATCAAGAAAAATGAGTGTCTCCTCCGAAGGAATTCAATCTTATAAAAAAATTAAGTTTTCATGATGTGGCGCGATTTGAATGGCATAATCGACTTGGACACCTCGGGTGCAATAGTGTTGTTGATACGCGGTCTAAGTGTATGGCTTCTCTTTAAGGAGGTTTCTTCCACCTCGGTCAGTGATCTGAATACATATTGCCACCACGTGGCACCCACAAGTCCGAAGGGATCAAGCGACTAGTTTCTTCCATAACATCTAAATTGCATTTGGGATATCATCCCGACGCGAGGTGCATTATTCCCGTGTTTTTCCTCCTCGCATCTTCGATTTCTCCCCCACGCGAATGAGTAATCGATATCAAGTCAATGTCAGCTGAATGTTGGAAAGTAGTACGTTGGTTGTAACAGCGTAACACGCAGAGCTTTTGTTGGTCGAGGGAAAAAGTGCGATGGAGTGAAGAAGTAGTACCTCGGAAGCTTTTCGAGGATCGGGGTAAGGATTTATTTCTCGTAATGTTTCTTTCAGAGGAATTTCAGTGAACCTCTTTTTATATACAAACTCTAGACCTCACAGAATTCGATACTTTGGGACCGATAGGAAGATACGTAGTCAATTTTGAAACAAGATCTATCGTATAATAATTTCTATAGTATAAAAACGGACGGAATATGCCGGGTTCAGGCCATTGAAAATCGATTCAGACGATTTCGCAATATTTACGATATTCGATATTATCTGTATGTGGTGTTTTCGATGTTATATAATATCGATTTCAGATATTGTCGATATTTTTACCATTCGATATTATCGATACTTTAAACATTCAATATTTTCGGTATTTTAAACATTCGATATTACCGATATCGTCAACTTTCAGTATTCAATATTTTCAACATTCGATATCAATGATATTTTGAACATTATTTTCTACCGATATTCATACAACAGTCGAAATCATCGATATTTCAAACATTCGATATTATCGATATTTTAAACATTCGATATTATAGATATTCTCAACTTTCGATATCATCGATATTTTGAATATTATATACTATACATATTCACACAACAATCGGAATCATCTATATTTCAAACATTCGATACTATCGATATTTTAAACATTCTATATTAGTTATTACTGATATCATCAACTTCCAGTATGTGATATTATCGATATTTTCAACATTCGATATCATCGATATTCTGAACATTATATACTATCGATATTCACACGATATCCTGTCCGCAGCGATTTTTTTTTTTTTTTTTTTGGAGCCTAGGGGACTGCAATTGGCATTTTGGCAAAGCGCAAGCAGTCAGCGCCACTCTAAACAAGAAGAAGATATTCACACGACAGTCGAAATCATCGATATTATCGGTATTTCAAACATTAGATATTATCGATATTTTAAACATTCGATATTAGTTGCTACTGATATCATCAACTTTCAGTATTTGATATTATCGATATTTTCAACATTAGATGTCATCGATATTTTCAACATTCGATATCACTGATATTTTCAACATTCGATATCATTGATATTTTCAACATTCGATATCATCGATATCATGAATATTATATTCTATCGAAATTCCTTCAACAGTGGATATTATCGATATTTTAAACATTCGATATTACCGATATCATCTACTTTCAGTATTCGATATTATCGATATATCCAGCAGTAGATATCATCGATATTTCCAACATTTTAAATAATCGATATTTTGAACATTCGATACTATCGATATTTACAACATTCTATATTATCGACTTTCGGTATTCGATATTATCCATATGCGACATTCGATATTTTGGATATGCGATATTAAATATTTTCGATACTCGATATTTTCATCATTCAATACTATCGAATATCGATTTTTTTTTGAAATACCGAATATTATCAATAACGTATCCGATATTTATCTAAATTACTCAAATTTCGACAAACTCAATCCAACAGACTCCATTCCAAACTCCATCGCATGTCAAACTTATCGCTTTCCCCAACCCGTATTCAATCTCAGTCCAAACCGCACACGGACCAACAAAATCGTTACACCTACAACCGAATCCCGAAGCATCGCGAAATTTGAGGGAGCCTCGTACAAATGGCATGACTTGGCTTTTGTAACTCGGGGGAGTTCAAGCTGTTGAATGAAGCCGGCACAAGCTATGTACGTTCTGCAGTATTGATCGCCCCACCCTCGCGCCTCAGAAACAGACGAGCGACCCCCTTTGATAACCCTTTCTTTTGACCTGTCCAGTCCTTCCCTCTCTGTCCTCCCCCAGTCGAGAAACGGAGAAACAGAGCCTCGCTCAGTGTCAAGGTTGGGTCAGGGGTTTGTCATTTTTCATCCCCAATGACTGTATCAATCGCACTCTGAATTCGTCTCACAAAATGTTTACCCTGGGAAAACTTATAGAAAACATGATTTTACAATCGGTATGGGAAATGGTACATTGTGCCACGAGTTGGAAAAACGAGAAATTGAGAAGGAAGTGAAGTTGGAAAAGTCGTGGTGTATTTTGGAATTCTAAACTCTGAGCATCTTAATGAATTCCCTAAAAAATTCGGTCAAATCGACTAAACTCATTTTTCTCCAAATAACTCAAATCCAGTGAAAATGTAATCAATCCAATAAATCAACCTAGAAAATCGTAAATCTATCTACTTTTTTAGTCCATATTATAACTACTCAATTTATTTCGCACTTTTCCCGAAATTATAATTCTTCCAACTCAACTTTTTTCTCAGCATAATTGTCCCTTTCTAACCCAGGAGGGACCCCCATTTACTAAAAATAGACGGGAAAAAAATCGTTCGTACCAATCTCATAATTAATTTCAAGCTCGTCCTCGTTCAAAGGACGCAGAAAACGCGATAAAACTCGTCCGTTCGTACACCCGGCTTTTGAAAAGCCCGCGGCTTTGATCTCGAGTGTGCCAATGGACGAACAAATTATCCCGATGACATTTGATGTCATTTAACGCAAGGCCGACGAACTTTATTGCGCTAATGCTAAGTAAGCGCACGTCCCTCGAAACTCGCGCACTGGGCGTACTTCAAAAGAGCGTAAACATTCAAGATTCCTTATTAAGGCTCATATTTTTCTCAGGCGACGATCAGAGACGAATAAATTTTTCGTATCTCACACTCTAAACCGACGTTTTTGGTGCTCGCCAAAAATACTAACGATGTAACGAATGGAGCGTGATAAACAATTAAAAACGTCAATTAAAGTGTTCGAATCGGAAAATATCGTTCGTGTCGAAGAGCATACTTCTCGTTGTCAATTTGGCGCGAGTCGAAAATATAGTAGAATATAATGGAAAATCGCCATTTTTTTACTCGCTTCGCTCGTTTGCAAAACATCGCACTCGTGAAAACGCTCGTTCCAGCTCCTTGACACGGAAAATACTATCTCATGGCTTTAAAAAACTCCCGAAAGGTTCGGATGTTCGAAACCCACGCCACCGAAATATCGAAAATCGATATTACTTCCCCTTTTCCCGGTGTCCTGCGAAATATTCTCCATTTTCCATAATCATAAATAGTATCGGATTCATGGAAATACCTTTGATATGCTAAATTCCTCCCCCCCCCCCCAAACAACCCTTACCTCGTGATAAAGAATGGCTCGACTTTGAATTCCGCCCGGGAAAGTATTGATTCGTCGTTGTATAGAATAGATTTTGTTATTATACGAAAAAAATTCAAAGATGGCAGTGATAACGGTAAAATTTCACGTTCTTGAAAATTTTTTTTTGTAATTATTAATTGAATATTGTTTTTTTTATATTCCAACGAATCATATATAAACAGGAAATTCGAAAGAAAAACTTAAAAATTATTACATTTGCGTTTTTAAATTACGAAATCCGGAAGGATTTCGTCCGTCGCTAAAAAAACAATTAATTAAAACAATCTGAACTTCTTGAATTTTGAATTTTACTATCCTGAAATTTGCATAACTCTTCATTATCAGACTGTTCAAACAAATCCAAAAATTAAACAAAATCAAAATTTTCGAACACTTGAACACGTTTTTTAGAAACTCGTATTTTCTTAATGTAATCATTTAGACTAAGCTCAGAGTTATGAGAATCATAACTCTAAAACAAATTGCCATTCATAAAAAAAAAAAAATAAATAAAGAGACTCAGATTCATTATAAAACCTTTGGCATGCAAATTCCGTCCCCACACCCTCAACGAAAAATTGCTCAACTCGAAGTTTCGCCTGTGATAAAGAATTAATGAACTATCTGATATCCATAATTTTGAATAGAATATGAAGCAGTTTTGCGTAGAGCAAACATGGCCATTTCAAGGGGGTATTCATTTGCATCGTGCAGCAATTCAAGAGATTCAAGATCTCTCCTCGATAACGCTTAAATATTGGATCGACGAGATCAAACGCGATACGAAATAATAATTGCATCAATTTTTTACTGATTTGATACTTGGTCAAGTGGGTTTGTTTAAGATTTTGAGAAATTCTGAAGTTTAACGCCGTTTATTAGGGATGAGAAGTTACGCAACTGTCCTTTTCTCTCTCACAAGAGCAGTTGCTTAGCGAGAGAGAGAAAGAGAAATAGTTTCGCCCAACCCTGCCGTTCATTGAATTTCTGTTTTTGACTGGCTTATCAAAAAATCTAGACAAATTGAATAAAAAATTTTTTTGATAACTGTAGATCCGACGTCACAAAATTCAATAAGATTAGAATTTTTGAAAATGGAATACTTCGAAAGAAATTCACTGAAAAAGGAGGTGCAGGAAGAAATTTCGTTAAACTTTAATAGTGATAATTTTTATTAAGTTTTCTACTTAGGGTATCCTAACCTTACCCTATTTTTTGAGAATTTGATCAAATGCGTTTTTCGGAGATGTTTTTATTTTGCGGTAAATTATTTTCCCAAACAATCGGAACTTCACTGGAGGATTTAGTTCGGAAAAACAAGTTTCTCTACTTCTTTCATCGATCAACAACAATATATAGTGAAAAGAATTCGGTAAAAGCTTCTTCTCGAGGTTCTCGTATTTAATCTCGGATTTGCAGAAAAGCGAAAACATTTTCAGTAAACTCTTTCACGTTGAGTTCGAATAGGAATTCCGGACGCGTTTTCTACAATGGATAAACAAAATCCTCAAGTTCAGCCGATGAAAATACTTCATAACTTTGGATTCAAAGAGAATTTTTCGATAAATCCAAATATTTTTTTTGGAAGATTGTTCAAGTATTAAATTTCGTAGCTAATTTTTGTGAGACAGTGAAGAAAACATATTTTTCATTTATAAGAACATGTATTTTTTATTTATTAAAAATTTCCAAAATGTCTAAAAAACCACACACACAAAATTAATATATACAAACATCAAAGTTATCTATTCAAAAAAATCCAAAATACCAAACGATTCAAAAATTCAAGCAAATTCCTCGTACTTATCGTCATAATCAAAACGTCTCATCCATTGAACAATCATGTTTATCAGACAATAAAACTGTTTTCCATGCAAATTCGCGGTTTGTAATTTCTCACGTCGAGAATTATGGAAATCCTGTTACGCGAGCTACAACAAAGCAATATGACGATGTACGCCAACACAGAACGTATTGATTAGTGTACTCGTTTGTTTTTGTTCTAGTTCACCGGCGTCATTGTTTTACGCAAAATAGATCTGTAATTTCTCGCATTACGATAGTCCAAGACAGCCGGAAATTTCCTATTTCGCGATTGGTGGAATAAATGCTTTCATTCTCGACCCTGACTCTTGGCTATGATACACTGTCGTAAAGGTGGTGTCGCAATTTTCAAAAAAGTGAGGGTTTTTGAGTTTTGAGTTCGTCTTCAGTAGTTTCGAAGTTGCTAATGAAAATTATCAATAGTTCTATCATACACATGATAAAAATGATGAATGACTAAAAATCAGCACTTGACGATGATTCGAAAATTGCACAAATAATAATTCGTCAGTTTTTCTCACGGTTTTTCTCTTCGATGTCATTTTTTCAATTCTGGCAATATTTTTGAAAACTTATACCTTTCAAAAACTCCGAAATTTCGAAATTCCAATATTTTCGAATCTGCTAAGCTTGAAAATTTCGGAGCTTTCGGAATTTCCGAAACTTCGAAATTCCCAAAACTAAACATCTTTTAAACTTTCATAACTATAAAATTCTTAAAAATTCTCAAATACTTCGAAATCCTAAAAATGGCAAAACTTCAAAATTGGAATCAGATTTTTTCATCATCAAAATTTTCCGGTCGACTCCATTTGAACTAAATTCCAAGTTTATCAAAAGTTCATCTCTGGATGTATTTCAACCCCAACGGTATTTCTCGAGCTCAAAAACGCTTTAATTCTGGCTCGTATCTTTAACGAATACATAGATCTTTCAGCTCCGTGCATTCGCTTTTTCCCCCTCACGCAATTCTACAATGCATTTTTCCCGGGAAAACGAGAGCCGTGCTTATTTTAACGACCGTATTAACCGCTGTTCTTCGGTTGTGCGGAAAAACAGCTGGGGACTGAGGGAAAAAATAACCATGGCATTTCGGAAACCTTGCTGAACTCGCGTAACTCTCACCATTCGACATTGCTTAGCCTTTTGACCTTGTTTCGACACTGAGACCTCACCGTGCTAAGTTAGCGCCCCAATTAAGTTCTGAGTTCTTTTAGCATAGATGTGCAGTTTTCAGAAGTATGGTGCGATAATATTTCTCAAAGGTAAATAGTTTTTTTTTTTTTTTTAAGGTTTAGGCTCTGAAAAATGTGCGATCCATCCGAGGACAAGAATGAATAAAAAAGTCAAAAGTGTAGAAATTTGGAAAAAGTAGAAACAAAGTTCAAGGAAACCTACAGCAAAAATTCTTGAAATTTTCAATATTCTGCAAAATTTGGGAAATCCTCAAATTTTTGGAAATTTTTAGATTTCTGCATAATTTCTTAATTCTACAAATTTTGATGAGTCTATAAATTTCGGACATTGAAAAATGATTGAAATATTTAAAATTTTGGGATTCTCGTCATTGTCGAAAATTAAATTAATTTCAAATGACTTCAAATTTTCAAGATTTTCGAAATTCTCCAAATTTTTTAAAATATGTAATTAAAATACTACAAATTGAAAATTCCCAAAAATTTTTAGTTTTCATAATTCTCCAAGTTTTCAAATATTCAAAATTCGCAGAATTTCCACCTCGGCTCCTATGTTTTACATTTTTTCTGTAAACAAGTGGGATTTCACCTTCTGGCATATCACACATTTTTCAAGTGATCAAACCAACGACTGTAATGCTCAACTAAACTACTACTAAATTTCCGCAATTCCGGACTCGCTGCAAAGTAATGAGTTTCCGAAGCTACGTAATTGCGTTTTACGTGCGTAATAAATACGTTTACGTGTCACCGTTCAAAGTCGAAATTCGCGAACAAAAAGTCGATTCACATCAAATTGCAATTATATCTTGTTTCCGAATCCATAGAAAGTTTTAACAAAAGTTTGTTCTCCGAACAAACTTTGAACAAAATTTGAATACAACAGTCGAAGAATAAAAACCGTTCCGAACCCAGATTCCGCGGGCTCGTAATAATCAACAATGAAATCTCGTCGCATTCACAGCGCAATTGAAAAGGGCTCGCTCCAATAATAGGAAACCAAGGCCTTGTAACTGACAGACTTTTTGATAGTGAATAGTGAAAACGTAGTCAACGTATACAGTCAGACGCGCGTCTCAAAGCAGAGGATTTTTTTTCAAAAGCCATTCTGTTTCAGATGGAAACAAAACTTGACAGTCTGGATTTTTTATGTGTACTTAGTCTCGAAAGTTTGAAAGAACGAATAATTCAGATTGTTTCCAACCTGAAATGGAATATTAAGTGCTTACGACGTTTTCCAACATCCGAGAGTTATTGGAACTTGTTGGAAACTACCCCTTAGTCAGAGTAGGCAACGTTGCATCTCATTTATTCTGATTGTTTACTCTCTAAATCTAAACCACTAATTGAATCAGTGCCACGATGAGACACTGAAGAATCAGTAGAATCGCCTGTGAAATCATTAAAATTGACTTGATCATTCATCATTACACTAAGTTGCTGAGATATCAATGTTTGAAAATTAATAGATTACAAAGTTTACAAATTTATCGATTTTGCTGCGTAACTCTCTTAGGTTAAATTAGTAGAAAATCAATATTATTAGTCAAAAAACATTAACTGAAAAAGAGAACAATGAGCGACTACAGTTTGATGAAGAATCACCAATTGGAATAGTGACTAATTCTTACGTATTAAATTAGTAAATATTGACGAATCAAATAAGTTAATTACTTACTACTCACGAATTTGTGGTAGACATTCACTGATGAGATTAGTAAATTTATACGTATTAGATTAGTGAATTTTTACTCACAAATTGATGAAATTTGACTGAAAATAATTTTTTTCTGAGTGTAGAAAAAATTGTGAGATAGTACTTAGATACGAAATCACTTTCCGAAGTAAGAGAATTCCACTAATTCTTCAGTAAACCAAAAAATTCCACAAATTCAATAGTAGATCATGAAACTACTAATAAGATGAGTTAAAATTTCACTGATTGTATGATAGATCACCGAATCACTAATTTCTACTAATTTTTCAGTCAACCTTTAAAATTCCACCAATTCAATAGATCAGTCAACAACTCATTGAATGGACGAAAATATCACTAATTTAACCTGAGAGAACAAAATTTCCTTGTACAATCTCGTAAAAGTCAATCGAGAATTCGGTTGATTGTGATTAGTCGAAAAAGCGTGTTTGATTCACTTGAAAAAAGAAGCTTCGATGAATGTTCGGATCATCGTTCATTTAGTCATGCGCGGAGTTAAATTAATGAAAAGGAATCGTATCACGCGAGGAACGATTGATTTTTTTAGGTGAAAAAATGGCACCTGTTTAGTGCCTGATTTTATTTAGGTATCATTTTTATCATTTCTATGGTAGAACTATTAATAATTTTCATCAGGAACTTCAGAACTATTATATAGACGAACTCAGGGCTCTCAAAAAATCTCATTTTTTCAAAATTCTAGCGTCAACTTCACATGAATGTTTTTTCAATTGAAAACATCCTGGATTCGAAGCAACAATTTTTGTAAATTTTTGAAAATTCCGAATAAAGTATCCAACACATGGTATTTTTAGAAACTTCCCAAACTTCGTCAAATCAAAACTAAATATTTCGAAAAATTCAGTGACCTACTCAAAAGCATCTAAAAAAAAAACACTTTCAAGAAACCCTAAAATTCATCGGAATTATTCCATTCGGTGGAAAAAATAATTATTACGTACTATTTTTCAAAATATGCACATAATTTTGAAAATTTCGATGACAAATAGCTACTGAATTTCCTGCATTTTCAGGGTATCCTGACACTTCGTCATCTAGAAGTTAAAATAATCCCCGGAAAATCTGTTCCGCGCCGATAAAGCCGGTATCAACATCAGAGACGCAAAAATTTGGCAAGGGGGTGCCTAATAAAGCCAAGAATATTCTCGGCAGCTTGAGCGGTCACGTACAATGTACTACGTGAAGTTAGAACGTGACGAGCACGTAAAAAATGCAAAAAAAAAAAGGGAAAAAACAAAAGCTCTTGACTTTGGGGGAAAAATCGTGACCATGGCAAAAGTGGCTGCTCGAGGGTGGAGTTTTGGATCGATAGAAATGAGTGAAAAAACTACGCGTGCATTTTTTGAGTTTGATGTACAAAAATGAAAAAAAAAAAAATTAAGTTTATCGCATTGACATTTTTTCATGACGATGAAATTGTTTGTGGTCACATTATTTTTGAATTTAAAAAATTAATGTAATGCATTTTTGAACATTTTTCGGAGCCGGAAAAATTTTTTTTTCAAATTCACGTCAGTTTTCTCAATTTACTACACATTTTTCACAAATGAAAAAAATGATCCCAGAAATCATAATATTTGATTTGAATTGTAAAGATTTTTTATTATTGCCTATCAGAAAAATTTTAAACAAATTTCAATTCGTTTTTCTATAAATTTAATATGCTTCTAAATATTTCATGCAATGTTTCAAAATTCATGCCAATTCTCCACAACACAGCAACGAAATTTCATAATCGAATAATTCAATTCCAATATAATTCCGAATCCAGAAATTCTTTCCGATCTATTTTAAGGCATGGGAGGGAGATGAAAAATGTCCGTATTTTTCCCTCTACCTCCAAGGACAACCAAAACCCAAAATTTTCCCCATTAAAACCACCAACCTCCAGTGAAAGTTCAATATCCCTAAAATGTAATCCACCCCAATCCATTTTTCCCCTCGATTAACTGTACCCACCGTTTGCCGAAGATGACCCATCGTTGGCCCAGTAGAAAAAGCCAAGCTCGGGCATGAAACACTGGCACCACAGGGGCTCAAGGAAAATAGGGGTTGCGCGGCGAGGGGGGCGGAGGTGGAGCGGGCGAAGAGGGGAAAGGGGGTTGTTAACTCGCGCGAGGCTCGCTCTCGGGAAAGATAACGAGGCCTCGGGGGGTTAGGCCGCGTCGTCGAAGGGTTCGGGACATATCACTGGTCTCATGGCGCCACAAGGGCGCGCCCTTGGGCCCTCACTCGCGCACGCAACGATCACCTTACACGCACCGTGACGCACGCAATGTCGCACGCCCGAGCGTCACGCATCGCCGGCCCGAAGCACTTGACTGAGGGTTGTGGAGGGTTGCGCGCTTTCAACCCCACGTCCTGGGGGCGCTTTTTCTGCGGGGGTGGTTTTGTGTGGCTGGGTTGCGGCGGCATCAGGCGGTGGCCTGAGGAACCAGCGCGTCCGCCATACTTACGCATGCCCGAAAAATTCGAATTTAGCGCGGAATATGAGTTCAGAACTTTTCGGAATATGCATGAACCGAAAAAAATGTTTGAATATTTCTGAAGCCATTTTTTCGTTACCACGGAATAGCTTTCTGTATGAATGTCAATGGAAAATTGCGGTATATATTCACTGATTTGACAATTCTACTCAAATTTAATTTCGTATTGCGAGAAAAACTCACGTTTGTTTAAAATACGCTTTTCCTCAAAGGAAACAATTCGAAAATCGTATGCAGAGGAAACATCCATTTTTTTGCGAAAAAGAATCATCGTGAACGCGGGAAATACAACCTCCAAAAATGATCGCGAAAATGACTCACTGGACACTTACTTAATATTTTCTGGAGAAACTTGGATGTTGTTGCTGCTGTTATCGTTTTTTCTGTTCGGAGACAGGAAAACGATCATTAAAGGAACGAACAAATAGCACTTTTACAAGCTGTGACGTTTGGAGCTGGTTTCTGGAGACGCCAGCGGTTATAACGGTCAATAACGGCCATTTTTCGTTCGGGCGACTCCGCGGTTGATCGGGTACGTTCGGGTGTGATTTTTTTCGCGCGAAAGTTTGAAAATTAACCAACCGAATCTGAAAATTCAGATTTCACTAGAATCGAATTTCGAACATCTGAAATCTAATCATTTCTGACATCTTCTATCATACATAGATTCTACGTAATATCTATGATATGATAAAAAGTATAATAACTCATAGATTTTATTACATAGGACTGGTGTTGAATAAAAAAATAATTAAGTGCTATAAATCAGTCCAAAAATATATTTCTTACATCCTTGATTTTATTATAACAAACCAACGCAGAATTGGTTTTCGAGAATAGCATGCATACATCGCTGTATTAAGTACAAAATTCCTTAAATCTAAAAAAAATCATGCACTTTCAAAATGTATTTAGTAAATTAAAAAAAAATCTTGATTCTTGTAACAAAACCAGATGTGAGACTTAATTCCTCACGCCTGTATTCACGCCGAAATCATAAGTTAAACGGTCGCGTCAACATTTCATCAACACTACGAAAAACATCGAAACACATTTCATGTTATACATTAACGTTGGTCGATGTACATAAAGAATGAAATAAATATGCGTATGTACATGATTTGTTTTCCTTTTTTAGATTTTTAAAATTTTGCGCAAGATGAGCATAATTATATTTCATGATTCACAAATTTAAGACAGATTTCTTTTGAGTATTCCTTTTGTCGACGACGAAACAAAGCCAGAACGAAAGATTCGATATCACAGTTTTTACATTTCAGTATACAAATATTATAATTTTTATCCATTTTTGTATAATTGTTTTCGAGCTTATATCGAGGGATTGTCTTACATTTTATCGTTTCTTACTAAATTTTTTAAACTTGATTTCAGTGATGAAAGATAGTTTATGTACAAAATGCATAAAAATATATGAATATTCCTTTTTGATTATTAAGGGAATTAATTCAAGTGATCTATTACACCGGGATAGACAATACATAAACAAAAAAATCACACCGGCAATACTTTTCGTGAAATGCAAAAGCCCAAGTCCTTTTTTGGAAGAGGATTATTTTTACCACGAAATTCATAACATCGTAGAAATTGGTACTTGTCGAAACTAAGTACTAAATTTTTGGTCAGGGCGTTTCACAAATTTTCGGTAGAGATTGAGCAAAAATCGCAATTCTTTTGATTTGATTCCATTACAATAAGGATAATATGAATTTTAAAAGAAAAACGAGTCTAAAAACTTATATAATTACTTAAATTTTGTTACAGATCAAGACTTGAAACATTCTATTCGAGCAATTATGGTCGATTTGAAGTTCTTCAGCAATTCTGAAATTTAGAAGTGAAATTGAATTAAATTCTCACATGTCAAAATTTGAGAAATCCATAATTAGAACTTGAAATTCAAAATATCGCGATTTTCAAACATTTCAAAATTTATCACATTAAATATTCCTGAAGTTCAAATCGAAAAATCACAAAATGACAAGTCGGATTTGGACTCGAGTTGTTAAATTTCGACTTCACGAAAAAATATCGAATGCGAAATTTTGAAATGTACAAATGAAATGCAAAAACTTCAAAAAGTACACTTAGGAATTGTGAAAACTGAATTGAAAAATTCATGTCTCATAACTCACAAGTTGATAATAGAAAATTTTATTTTCGAAAATTCGCAAATAAAATCATCGAAAACTTTGGATAGCTTGACGACTTCGAAAATAATAACAATCTCAAAATTATACAAAAATCGAAGTTATAACATTCAAAAAATTAAATCGAAGAATTTGAAACACGAAACTTTTAAAGTTTGAAAACTCAGTGATTCAAGTATTCAAGATTTCAACTTTTTCGACTTTGTTATTTCGTTTTTTCAGAATTATTTTCGTAATTATTCAAAATATAAAAAAATTCAACCTGAACATAATTTCTGAACAACTCTCTTCAGAACTACTCAAAATCTTATCAAAAATTTTCAAAATATCCACCCTTTCTTGATTCGTCAAACACCATGCCAAAAATTTAAATGTCCATCATTTTCAGAACTTTCAACAATTTTAAATTGGCACCACATTAGACATAAAGTGGACATAAGTGGACCCAAAAACACACATCTGAAGTAAACTTTTATAAACCACATACAAGATCATATTTTCACAATATTATTATAACAACATGAAAGTTTTTCAAACTTGAAAATTGATCTTTACATTCTGCAAAAATCATCACTTCAAAAACTTCCATTGATATAAAACGTCGACTTGGTGCCTCAACAAAAAAAAATCATTTACTCGCCCAAATACGCCACAGATCCACTTACATCCACTCTAAATCCACTCCTAACCTCTCAGAAATAACTCTTTCTCAATTCTGCCGTAAATCGGAAGAAAGTCGCAACTAACAAAGATGCTCGAGATTACAAACCCTAGTGATTATAGTTTTTATACGACTTTTATAAAATTCAGAAATTTTGAATACAATTTTTTTTTTTCTAAAGTCGATTTCATAAAAAATTCATCAGACATTTTTTTAATGAAAATCCAAGATTTTTAGAAACATTTTTTCATACAGTTATTATAAAATCGATCTTATATACATCAATTTTACATTCTTTTATAAAAACTAGAATGACTAGGTAATTTCCAATGACAAATAACATGTAATTCAGTGATTGAACTTTTCCCAATTACATTAATTTAATCATGTAATCGAGTCCAACAATGTAATTCATTAGTCCGCGAAAATTAATTTTGGTAATCTAAATAAATCAAAATACATTAAATCTCAAGACTTTCAAAAATGCTACAAATTTTCTACAGTCATAAAATTCCCTAGATTTTGAAAAAAGTTGCATTAACGTTAAAAATCACTCATTTATGAGAACTTAAAAAATCACGAATTAATTACTTATATTTTGCATTCCTAATTACGTGACTGCACTAAAATTAGTAACAACCCTCTAATTTACATAATCACACATTACTTGTCAAAGGTCAATCATTCAATTACATGTAATCTGTAATTTTGTAATAATCACTGAATGTATCCCTAGTAATTTTAATTCCTATAAGAATCAACAAAATTCTCATAAAATTCAAAATTTTCTCATAAGAATTTCGTTTCTCATAAGGTTGCATAAAACTCTTATAAGTTCAACAATTCTTACAAAGTTTGCAATAAATTTAATTTTCTTACAAAAATTCCATCTCAAATTCAAGGACATTTATTTTGAAGTAAATTTTACAAGAAATTTCAGTTTTTTATAAAATCACCTCACAAGAACCGTAAAACTTATCAAACTCCCACAAACTCCTCTTATATAAAAAATGAAATTCTTATACGAAAAGTTACCATCTCACAAGAATTTCCACCATTCTTATAAAAACCAAAATCACAAGGATAACATAATCACGCCCACCCCCACCATAAGGTTCATATTCCCACGCAAATTCGACCTAACACGAACCTTACAACAAATTTCCTACTTCCTCCCGTTTCACAGCAGAACATTCCCCCACACCATCGCCCACTACCTCTTCCCAGACTTATTCTTAGGACTACTCGAAACCTCTTCCGCGCTCTTCTTGGGCCTCAGGATAAAATTCAAATTGTGCGCCGTGTTGACGGCGTAATAAACGTTCGCGGACGCGGGTAGTACCATTTCGCGGTCTGGCAGTACTTGAGCTAAAGTGTATTGGTCCGGGTTGCCCTCGATGCAGAGCTTGAGCATCGCGTTGCGTATGACTTGTGGCGTTCTTTCATTGTTCGAGAGCATTATGGATTTGTACAAAACGACGCCGTCCGTTTCCACGTTTTCCGTTTCCATCGTGACCTTGATTATGTAGAAATCCGGGGAGTTGTTTTTCTGGGAGTGGCACGGGCTGGACAGACCCGGGCTCCCGTTCCCGTTGGCGTTGACGACGACGCCGCCGCCGGAGCTCAGGGACATGTCGAGGGAGGGCAGGGACGAGCTCGAGGACGAGCTGGACATCCGGGAATTCGAGGTTCTGCGCTCCAGGGAGTTGTGGGGCGAGCTGGGCAGGGAGTCCAGGTCGCAGTAAAATTGAGAGCTGTTGGAGCTGGAGGTCGAGGCGATGGAGTCGTTTTTACGGTGGCAGTGGGAGTTGTGGTGGTGATGGTGGTGGTGGTGGTGGTTCTGTGGAAATAAAATTTTGGTTAGTTACAGTTTTTGTTTTTCATGGCATTGGAAAAATATGAATTTCGCAACTAGTGGGATAATTGTTGTTTCTTTTTTTTCCACAAGTGGAAAAATAGTACATTGTTGTGCAAGCTGACATTGGTGATTTTGACGAAATGAAGGGTTGTGGAACGAGCCAAAGGCGAGTGCCGCAATCATTTCGTCAAAATCGACAATGTCAGCGTGCGCAACACAGTACTTTTCTTCACGACGGCCGAAAAATACACTTGAAGTACAAATTTTGAGGTTAGAGTGGAGAAAAACATTTTGTTAAAAATCACAAAGATTATCAACTTGCTTGTTTTTTCTTGACGCGCTGAGTCACGACGTTTCCCTGGGACGGAGGTTCGATTATACAACTAAGTTTGTAAGCTTCTCGATCGTCTATAACATCGATCGCGTAAAACCACCGATCGAACATT
Organism: Platygaster equestris; assembly: GCA_030522785.1. Taxonomy (NCBI): domain Eukaryota; kingdom Metazoa; phylum Arthropoda; class Insecta; order Hymenoptera; family Platygastridae; genus Platygaster; species Platygaster equestris. The sequence goes on from JAPYZK010000131.1 coordinate 23,061, forward strand.
GGATCGAGCGTGAATTTGTAAGCGTTTGCAGCTCCTTGCAAGAGTCGGATTCTGGCCAGCACCTCGAATTCCTTCCGTCTTTTGTCGAAGTTTATCAGTCCATCTGCTACTGTGTCGGGAATCGCTGTGTCGATCATCGTCAGATCCGTCAAAAATGTGCCCAAGTATGGGATTGTACCGTAACTGATGTTCTGTAAAGATTGTGGTAGTTTTTAGTTCTATGAATTATATTCTACATTTGAAAACTTCATGAGTTATACGATTTTGGATTTGGAAGTAACGATCCTGGAATTTTAAAGTTTCCTATTTAGAAGAAATTTTTTTATGGTAGGTACAATACTTAATAATAATTTGTCATGATGAAATACTGTGTAATATACTGGAGTTACAGGGTGTCCAAAAGTCACCGTAACAGTGGAAAACCATAGATTCCCCGTGAAATTCTATAAGATGATTTTTTTTTGTTTTTTTTTTTTTTTTTAAAAATCAAAAATTCGCGAAATTCACCTATATTAAAATATAGAACTTTTTCAAAATTTATATCAGTTGACCGCATTATGGCAAGTTTTACAAATTTGTCGGAATCACGAAAATTTTTGAATAAGGGCAAATTTTGTGGAGTTCTACTTATATCCAAAAATGTCCATGCTTGAAAAATGGAGTCACTTTCTAATAATTTGGAAAATGTCGAATTTTTTCGAAAAAATGAAAATCAATTTGCCAAATTTGCAGAATTTACAGATTTTTGAATTCGAAATTTTTGGTTTCGTGGAATTTCGAATTTTGGAAAAGTTTAGCAACTTTAAAAGCTTTCAAAATATTCAGACAAGTTGACATTTTTTTTATGAAATTAAGAAACTCGTAATTTTCGCAAAAGGGTCAAAATTTATGAATATCGAAAAGTTGATTATTTTTCTCTGAATTTATAAATGTAAATTATTAAAAATTTAACTTCCAAAATTTCCACAAAAATCTTTTAATTCAAAGAATATACATTATCACAGGAAAAATCTAAAAAATTAAGGAATTTCACCAAAATTTAGGAAAAAATCCAATTCGTTTCCAAATCCGACAAATTCGCAATTACTTCAAAATTTTGTAAAATGTCCGAATCTGTACAAAAATCCAAATTTTTGTCAAAATTCTAAAAACATCAAACCGACAGAAAAAATTCCAACTGTTTCAATATCCATAATAAAGAACTTTTCTTCCGAAATGTTATAAATTTCCAAATTCCAACAAATTTTCAAAAAACTCTAAGTTTCTAAAATTTTCCCAAAAACTCTCAAGTTTCAGAAATTTTCTAACAATTCGCATTTTTCGCAAAATTATCAAAAATCATACACTATCCCAAAAACGTACAAAACTCAGAAAATTCAAAAATCTTCCAAATTAAAAAAAGCGAAATCTTGCAAATACAATATCAATAAAATCTGTAATATTCCACAGAATATGCGAAACTGATATAAAATTACAAAAATTCCCAACATTCAATTATAAATAAAATTATCAATAACTTCGTTACCAATTTTTCAAATTTCAGAAAATGACAAAAGACAAATCATCTCAGAATTCTATCCATAATTTACAATTCTTTTCAGCTGTCACACTAACTTTAGGTCTACCTGCATCACCTGTATACTGTACAATTTATATTTTTTTAGCGACGGACGAAATCCGTCCGGATTTCGTAATACACTGAATACAATTCGCGAGTAAAAAGAAATGTAGGTGGCGCTAAAATAACCAGAAATCACTAACAAAATGGCTGCCTTAAGCATCCAAGCTGGTTATTTTCAGTTATTATGAACAAGATACGTCAAATTCTTCAAAAAAATTTTCGAATAAGTGCTACAGCAATGATACAGAGTCGATACGTGTATTTACTTATCCAAAATTTCAAGAAATATTTCTTGACATTGGACGCTTATAGAAGTTCCAGTGGTGGCGCCACTGTAGCTTTTAATCGCGAATAACAATACGTGATTATTTCCCAAAAATCAGTGACTTCCCGATTCCAATTTCAAACCCAAATCCCAAAAAACCCCTCCTCAACCTCAAAAACCCACCCCGGCATGAGAATTCTGCTTCTGAAAAATTTTCAGCAAATGCCTGTCGCTCCTTCCCGCAGTATCCGCAAACTTCGCAGTCCCCTCTTTAATAAGCAGCTCCCTCTGCGTCCACGCGTTATTCTCCTCTGAAAATATCCTCTCGAGCTCCTGAAAAATCTCGTGCTTCTCCTTGGGCATGCTCTGCCAGCATTTTTCCAGCCTATACACAGGATTGCTCTGAAGTCCCGAAACGATCGCCTTCAAGCTGCTGAAGTTCTTCAGAACCCTCAATTCCTGAGCGATGTCGATCCAAGTTTCGAGGATCCGCGCTCGTTCGTGGGGCTTCAAGTTCGCGTCAAAAAGAATCGTGGAAATGACCCTCAACGACACAGCGTTGAATTGATTGACAGTCGCCAAAACCGTGGCGGCCTCGTGATTCCGGGCGCGTTCGCGTCGCGACCAAACGGCGCCAAGGCATTGGTGGGCAATCAGTTTTTTGAAGACTTCGGCGTCCATGCGCGTGAGCTGCTCGGCGAAGTGACGGTGGGGAACTTCCGGAAACGCGTAATTCGACCAGCACTCGCCGCAAATTTCCGACGGTGGGGTGTGATTCGATAGACTGCCATTGTCGTAGGGCAAACAGGCGTCTGTGAAGGTCAAAAATGGTTTTATTTTTGGATTTCGGAAATTTTGTAGCTTTGAAAATTTAGGACGTTTAATTCTAAATTGACCGATTTCTGGGTTACGAACTCTGGTTTCATCGAAAATGTATAAATTTTTAAGTTTGAGCAAAGTTTAGAGTACTTCCAATTTCTATAAATGAGTGTCTATTGAATTTCACGAATTTCGGAATTTTAGGATTTCGGTAAGATGTAAAGTTTTGAATTGACCGATTTTCTGAGTTACAAACTTTGGTTTTATCGAGAACGTGAAAATTTTCTAGTTCGAGGAAAGTTTAGAATATTTAGAATTTTTTTAGATTACTGTGCATCAAATTTCACAAATTCCGGAATTTCAGGATTTCGGTATGATGAAAAAAGTTCCGAATTGACCGATTTTTGGAGTTACGAACTTTGGTTTCATCAAAAAGATGCAAATTTTCGAGTTCGAGCAAAGTTTAGAATATTTATAAGTTTTTTGGATGAGTTTGTACTAAATTTCACAAATTTCGGAATTTCGGTACCATTAAAAAAGCTCCGAACTGACTGATTTTTGAAGTCACAAACTCTGATTTCATCAAGAATGTGAAAATTTTCAAGTTCGAGCAAAGTTCAAAGTAATTATAATTTTTTTATATGAGTGTCTATTCAATTTCACAAATTTCGGCATTTTAGGATTTCGCTCCTATGAAAAAAGTTCTGAATTGACCGATTTTTGGAGTTACAAACTGGTTTCATCAAACATATGAGTATTTTTAAGTTTATTCAGCCAAGTTTAGAATATTTCAAATTTTTTTAGATAAATATATATCGAATTTAACAAAGTTTTGGAATTTTAGGATTTCAGTACTATTAAAGAAGCTCTGAATTGACTGATTTTTGGAGTGACGAACTTGGTTTTATCAAGAATGTGAAAATTTTCAATTTCAAGCAAAGCTTAGAATATGAAAAAATTTTTTAGATAAGTGTATATTAAATTTCACAAATTTCGAAATTTTAGGATCTCGGTCCCATGAAAACAGTTCTGAATTGACCCATTTTTGGAGTACCGAACTTTGGTTTCATCAATAATGTCATAATTTTTAAATTTCAGCGAAGTTTAGAATATTTTTAATTTTTTTTTTTTTTATGAATGTCTATCAAATTTTACAAATTTTCGGCATTTTAGGATTTCAATACGATTGAAAAAGCTCTGAATTAACCGATTTTTGGAGTTGCGAACTTGGTTTTATCAAGAGTGTGAATATTTTCAAGTTTGAGAAAATTTTAGAATATTTTCAATTTTTTTTAGATAAGTATCTATGAAATCTAACGAATTTCAAAGTTTTATTATTTCGGTACGATGGAAACAGTTTTGAATTACTGACTGATTTTTGGAGTTACAAAATCTGGTTTCATCAAAAATGTGAAAATTTTCAAGTTTGAGCAAATTTTACAATATTTATAATATTTTTTACATAAGTGTTTATTAAATTTCACAAATTTTAGAATTTCAGGATTTCGGTACGGTAAAGAAAGTTCTAAATTTACCGATTTTTGGAGTTACAAACTCTAGTTTCATCAAGAATGTGAAAATTTCCAAGTTTTAAAGCAATTTAGACTATCTCTAACTTTTAGACAAGTTCGCATTGTATTTTTTGAATTTCAACATTTCGGAATTTCGGTACGGTCAAAAAAGTTCTGAATTGACCGATTTTTGGAGTTACAAACTCTGGTTTCATCAAAAATGTAAAAATTTTCAAGTTTTTACAAAGTTCAGAATATTTCTAATTTTTTTAGATAAGCGTCTACGCCATTTTTTTCAATTTCAAGTTCAAAATTTTCCGAACATCTAAAAATGAACAAATATCGTTAAATTTCCGAAAAATACCTGAAATCCCTAAAATCATCAAAAATATCCAACGTCAATAAACAGTCCTATTAAACTTCCATAAAACGTCGTTGATACTGAAGAAAAAAATTCAGAATGATCCAAAATTCAAAAAAAACCTACAAAACTTTCTTAAATATTGTCAAATCGTCAGAAAATCACGCTTGAGCGTGACAAAATGACATCGTAATCCCGAAAAATACATGAACGTTCTTAACCTGTCTGATCGTCGCGCTGAGAAAACCTGTGTAGCCGGTGCCTGGCCTTGATCTCAAGTTCCGAGCCGGGAAGTCGTTGATGCGTGAACTCTAGGAGGCGACCAAGCAGAGGGTGGTTCGGGGGAGTCCGCCAGTCGTCAGGGTACGCGTCCAGCCACACGTGCAGAGCCTGGACCAGAGTCTTGAGGAGCTGGGCCTCGGAGTCGGCGTCCAACGAGTCGTACCGCAACAAGAGCAACTCTAGCACCTCCTTAGGCGTCGTGAAAGCGCGATAAGTCGCGAGGAAGACGTTTACGTACGTGGACTCCAGCTCGCCGTCGTCGTTCGCCAGACTCTCCACGAGCTTGTGGATCGTCCCGGCCTTCAGGAAACGCACCCTCACCGTTTCCCATTCCAAATGCGAGATTTCGTCCTCCGAATCCTTGAGGAAGTCAATATTTACGCTGAGGGGTTGGAATGAACTGATTCCGTGGGCGCAAACTCATGCAAAATGAGTTTGCGTGAGTTTCGTACGCGGTTCTTGAATTTTATGGGAGTTTCTGGTTTTTCAGGAGTTTGACTTGCATTTTCCAGGGGAACTTGTTTGTCGTTCCGCTAATGTTGGGATTTTTAATGGATCTTGTTATGTGTTTGGAGTGGGTGAATCGTAAGTTTGAGAATTTTTGAGTCTGAGTATTTTTTAAGTTCGGTAATTGAGTAAACGATCGATTTCGAGACGATTTTAAGGTGACCTTGATGGGTAAAGAGTATTTTCGAAACGATTTTAGACGATTTCAAGGTGATCTTGATGGATAAAGAGTATGTTTGAAACGATCTTGGACGATCTTAAGGCGATCTTGGTGGATTTGAAGTGTTTTCGGAATAATCTTAAACGATTTCGAGGCGATCTTGATGGATGAAAAGTATTATTGAAACTATCTTAAACGATCTTAGACGACCTTCAAGGGATCTTGATGGACCTAAAGTATCTTCGGAATAATCTTCAACGATTTTAAGGCGATCTTGATGGATGAAAAGTATTTTTGAAACGATCTTAGACAATCTTAAGGCGGTCTTGATCGTTTTGAAGTATTTTCGGAACGACCTTAGACGATCTCAAGGTGATATTAATGGTTAAAAAGTATTATCGAAACGATCTTAGACAATCTTAAAGTGATTTTAATGGATGAAAAGTATTTTTGAAATGATCTTAGACAATCTCAATCGATCTGAAGTCTTTTCTAAACGATCTTAGACGATCTTGATCGTTTTGAAATATTTTCAAAACGATCTTAAACGATCTTAAGGTGATCTTGACGGATAAAAAGTATTCCCGTAACGATATTAGGTGATCTTTATCGATCTGAAGTATTTTCAGATCAATCTCAGACGATTTTAAGACGATCTTAAGACGATCTTGATGGACCTGCAGCATTTTCGGGATGATCTTGGACGATCTCAAGGCGATCTTGATGGATGACAAATATTTTTGGAATGATCTTAATCGATATGAAGTATTTTCTACACGATCTAAGATGATCTTAAGGCGATCTTGATCGTTTTGAAATATTTTCGGAACGATCGTAGACGATCCCAAGGTGATCTTGATGGATAAAAGGTATTATCGAAACGATCATAGACGATCTTAAGGTTATCTTGATGGATAAAAAGTATTTTTGTAACGATCTAAGGCGATCTTGATCGATCTTAAGTATTTTTGGAACGACCTTAGACGACCTTACTGTACATAAAAAATGTCCCATTGAGCCATTTTTTTATAACAGCATTTTTTTCTTGTTAAAATCCCGATGTTGTCAAGATTGCGCTATATACACGATAATGCAAAGGGCAATTTAACCGCGTAATTAAGCCTCGCGTTGTTCTTTATCTTAACACTCACAGACTCAACACCGTTACTCACCGATGCAGAAAGGCTCCTTGTAGGCCTATGGTACCGGACCTTTTTGAGGTAAACCGTGTATATGACACCATCTTCGCGTTCCTCGCCCCATAAACGCCACGTGGGCTGCAAGAAAAACCAAAAATTTTCGATTATTTTTCGAAAGTCTTCGCCAATAGAATATTATAACGTGTGGCATACGACTATTTTCATATAATTTGGAAAATTAAAATTTTCCCAATGTTTCCCGTGTCAAAAAAAGAGATTGATTTTTAAACAAGTAAAAAAAATTTTTTTTACATAAGTGTAAAATCGCTTATTTTCCTTGCGCAAAACAATATAAAACTGGAATTTTTCAATAATTTTACATAAAGTATAATAATATTCCACAAAATATTAAATATCTACTGAAACTTTAGAAGAATGGTCCATGATTCCTCGACTGATTCGTTCTGAATTCAATTTTTAAGCACAAATGAGACAGAATTTCATCAAATGTGCAATTTCGGAATAAAACAAGACTCTCTTTTTCCGGGCAGCAGAAGTATGAATGATTCAATTCGACGTTATACAATAACTACTATAGGTACAAATTATTCAATTGAATTTATGAATGATCGTACAATTACAGTAGTAGGGGGGTTACTATTGTGAGATGGCAAACAAAATTCAAGGCATTTTTAATAAAGTTTCATTTTGGGGAAGTGTAAGCATGAGTGAAAATGATCAAGGCTACAGTACGTGTAATAAAAATAAATTACTTAATTAAATTCAGAAATGATCGTGCAATTGCGAATTAGAGTTGTGGAAGGTTAATTGTAAGCTATTACATAAGATTTATAGTATTTTTAATCTGACTTGATTTAGTGGGAATTGGAGTATTTATGAAAGTAATTGAAGTGGCATTTAATTCTGCAGTGTATGAAATTATTAATTGATTAATGAGTTTCCAAGTGATGAAAGTTAGTCAACGAATTTCGCAGAATATTTATTCTGGGGAATGGGTTTCATAAATTTTTTTTATTTGTTGACTAAATGTATCTCACTAATGTATTTTTTTGTTGATTAAATTTATATCAGACACAATGTGAAAGAATGTGTTTTTCAGTATGTGTCAATCATTTATTAGTTCGACAAAAACAAAACCAAAACCAAAACAGTTCTATTTTATTTCAGCAACGCTAATTTGTATTTCGAAACACGGTAAAATTAAGAAAGTGTTTAAATACAACAGATTTTACATGTTCGATTGATTAATTTCATTCATTGAAAAAAGGACATAATGAAGGCCAGAGAAAAAAAAAATGCCCCGGGTGAGGATCGAACTCACGACCTTAAGATTATGAGACTTACGCGCTGCCGGCTGCGCCACCGAGGCTGTTACATCACTACCCTATTTACGAGTATATAAGGGATGATCCGAAAAATCATCAAAAAATTCAAAAAGCGACCATTTTTGAACGAGAGCGAAGTTAATTCACGAATTCAAAATTAAGCTTCTTCAAAGAGTTGCATACGACTATTTTTCTATAACTCGAAAAAATTTTCCATTTTACGTTTCAAAAAAAGGTCAATTTTTTCACAAATGAAAACATTTTTTTCTGCAAGTGTAAAAATATCGTTTTTTTTACACAAGTGGAAAAATCTGTCACTTTTTACACGCGAAACAGCAGAAAAAAACAGGCATTTTTTCAAGAACTATAGAAAAATAACGTTAAATGAAGTATCCGTGGTCAAAAGGGGCTAACCCACTAACCAACAAGGCTCATTTTCTTCCGCGATTACATGAAAAAATCGCCGTATTCACCATCTTCCAACAAGGCTCATTTTCTCCCACGATTACGTAAGAAAATCGCCTTATTAAAAAGAGGCCGACGCTTTTTTTAAATTTTATTACTTGATTAAATTTATTCATCAACTTTGAATTTTCAAGAATCGAAAAAATAATAACAAACATTTCCCTGATATCGTATAGGTCATCAATCATTGCATAAACCATATTTTGTCGATAATTAAAGTATGGACATTCAAACTTGGTAAGCGCCGTTTCAGTAAGGCTCGATTCCTCATCATGTTGGCAAGAAAATGACCCTTATTGAAATTTTCAAACAAGTTTTAAATTTTCGTACTAATCAAAAAACGACTAATTGAAAAACAATAAAATTTTACTTTCTTAGAAATCATTTGTTAAAAATGATTATTTCAGTAGTAGAAATCAAAATAATTATAACTTCTGTCATTTCTTTTTCAAAGTAAAAAAAATTAACCAATTCTAATTAGTCAGAATATACTTTAAATAATAAAATTCCACTATTATAAATAATCATTTGCTGATAAATATTTCAAAAGTCAAAACCTATTCAAATACTCCGTTTTCGACTGACTTTAACTCAGAAAAATTTACTACTCCTAATTAGTCAGAATATGACAAAATTTGACCAATAATTATCAGTAATTCGTTCGAAAATTCCCATTTGAGTAGTCAAAACTACTCATAAATTCAACTATTCCAAATTTAAATTACGAGAGACTATGATTTTCTCAAAATATTTGCTCAGTACCTCGCGAATCGTAACCGCTTTTTATCAAAGTTTCAGCAGGCCGTTTCACAATCGGCTAGAAAATTTTTTTCAGCATCCGCGCTATTGCCGAGCAGCCAATGAAATCTTACATCCAAGGCCGGCGCCGTCTTCGGGCTTCTTCAAGTACTTTTCAACAAAGAACGCGATTTTTTTTTATGCTATCGTTACGAACAAAACCCTACTTCCGGTCAGGCAACGCATAATTACACGCCCTTGTTGGTACCCCCCTCGCGCGAATCATCTAAATGGTCAATTAATGGTGATTCCGCGCACGGTTCACGAGATTGCAGTTTTTTATTAACAGCTTCGCGGAATTTACACAAAAGTTATCACCAATAACGGTGGATTATTGTAAACAAGATGATTAATCAAATAATTAACATTAAATTCCAATTTTTTATGTTTTCAGGTGATTTGAGAAATTCGTGAGTTTCGAAAAAATTGAGTATCAGTGACAATGAATTAAGTTTTTGAAAATTGTGGAATTTATCACACGTTGTTACATAACAGAAATTTTCATAACGTCAATAATTTACGAAAAAATAATTATCTACGTGAAATTACACATTCCAAAAAGAAAAAACTTCAAAAAAAGACCAACTTCAGAAATTAAAATTCCAAAAACATGATAATTTTAATGTATAGATAATAACCTCAAACCCCAAATGTAAATTTAAAAAATCATAAAAACGAAATTTTAGAAACTCGAAATAACGTGAAAATGCATTCTTCTGCCCTAGGGTGTAAAAAAAATAAAATTCTTCATTCAATTGTTGTTATTTTTCGAACGCATTTTTCTCACGTTCTAAACCGTTGCAAAACTATTATTCCACTAGTTGCGAAATGTATTCACTGTTTCCGTACTGTGCAGTCACGAATTTACCTGCTGGACGTACCACCTCGTGGTGCTTTCATTTTTACGGTGGTTTGTCTTGTACGGGGTGCACAGGAAGAACGGGGCCAGTTTCCTGACACCCTTGACATCGGACTGGGCTATTGACGGAGGCCTTAGCCCGTCATCTCCGAGAACTGGCCACAGCATCCACCAACGCGTTTACGCACCTTGGCTCCTCACGCGCTCTTCAAACATTTCGTTTTTCCAAAAAACTCAATTTATACACCTCAGGGTCATAAACGGCTGTTTATCGTTCTAGAATTTTCGAAAAACCGCGTTTATTCCCTCCGGTGTATAAAACAATACATGTAACTCGTACGAAACAAGTTTTTTCGTTCTAGTTACATAATATACTATCAAAGTACACCCTCCCCCTTCCAACAAAAATTTTTTTTTGGGATTCAATATTTTAATGTGTTTCGAACGTCTAGGATTTTTAATTGCAGGGAAATCTCTATAAAAATGAACTAAAATTACAAATTAGAAAAAAAAAATTTCCAGCAACACCCCCCTCCCCCAATTAGTTCATCCACTGAATCAAATTACAAATAAGCTTTCGTGCAATGTTGTATCAGGCTAAATTTTTCATTTGGCTAATTCGCTGTTTCCTCGTTAAGAAACCATGTTTCCGCGATTACCCACTAAAGTTCCGATGGACAGAGAGGAAGTTGCAGGCGTGGGTTTTTCGCGAGCGGAGATAAAGATGAAGCTCCACGTGACCGAAAGCTTAGGTGGCATCGATCGATCGTCGAAAGGTCAATAATTCAATCGAAATGTCATTTGCCTGTCGAACTTTTCATCTACGAGTGTCACCCCGCGGATGCAAATTTATTATTAGATTTTTCAACGTCACAGGCTTTGAAGGGTTCACTCGATTTCCCGGGTTTTCCAGAGAGTGGATTCCGACTTTGACCTTTACGCTCTGCGTTGTTTTATGAATTTTAAATCATACGGGAAAGAAAAAAGTCAACGTCAACTTTTTCAGAGAGAACAATTTTCAAGTACTGGATTTTTTGTTGGGTGTGATTTGCGATGACTGATGATTTTGTGGCAAATGGACGTATGTTTTTGGAAAATTATGAACTTTTTGAATTTTCTAGTGGGATATGAAGTCGTGAATTTTTGTTTTTGAAGTTGCAGGATTTTTTAAAAATTCAGAGTTAATTAAGGAGTGATTTCGAAAGTTGTAGATATAGAAATTTATTGGTGATTTTGGAGATGAACTTTCGATTTGTGGAAGAAGATTTGTATAATTTTCGATAATTTGATCTGATTAAAGTTCGATTTCGATTAGATAACGATTTCAGGAGAACAATGAAATTTATGGATTTCAGAGTAATTGTTTAATTAATCTTTTCCAGAATATTTCGTAAAGCGAAACTTTCAAAAATGTTCAAATGAAATTTATCAACGACTTCCGAAGTTTTTGAATCTTAGCAAATTTAAAGTTTAAGGAAAAAAATTCCAAAATACACTATAAATTTCAAATTCTGTTCGTTTTTAGACACTTTCCAGATTTTAATTTTTTTTTTTTTTTTTTTTTTTTTTTTGAAAATTCTACCAGCATATGTTAAATGTTGTGAGTTTTCTTCGATGAAAATCTCAGCATTTTTAAAAAATTCCATGAATAAACATTTGTCTTTAAAAATAAGTCATTTGTGGATCCGACAAAAAATCGAGTAATTTGTATTCTTCAAAAGTCGTCAACATTAACGGTTCAAGAAAAAAATGACAAGTTCAGCGTCAAAAAGCAAAATGTCAGAATTGAAAAATTTTCTATGATTTCGTAAGAACTGAGAAATTTCCGAACTTGAAAAGTTTCGGAAAATTCGTTCTTTAATAATCCCCACGAACAAGATGTTTTTGATTTTAGATTATTCTAAAATCATGAAACTTCGTCTACCGAAAGTTTGGGAAACTCTTACTCCGAAATTTCAAAAGCAATATTTTTTATGCTATGAAATAATATAAAATAATATTGAATATAATAAAATGAAATAAAATCAATACATTTTCTCAATAAAAACAATTTTTATAAATGATTATTTCTTGATTGACTGTAATTTGTGATGACAGATGATTTTCTCAAAGCCTTCAAAAGATGATGAACTAAAAAAAGAGTTATCTAACAGACGATAATAAAAAAAAAACTCCGAAAAAATTGCTCTTTGACATTTTGCTAAAACATCAATCATCGGAAGATGATTTAAATATAACTAACTTCTAAAAAGCATCAATGATCTTGAAGTGTCAAGAATTTTCCAATTTGAAGTACATAATAGAAAGATATAATATGAATTTCAATGACGCCCATTTTTTATTCCAGTTTTTGAAAATTGCAAAAACTCCGTAACCATAATAACATTGATAGAAAAAAATTTTCTTCCATCTATTAGGTAAGATCCTCCATTTTTCAATTTCTATTATATTTTTGTCCTATTTCTGATCATTCAATTCGTTTTCGGATTTCGAACATACTTTCACAAAATTCGTATTCACACACGAGTGCACACGAGTACTGTCCGACCCTTATTTCTGAACACTCCAAACAGTCCAAACTTGGACCTCCGATTCGTTGCGCTTCTCTCGAGCCTCATGTTTGCTCGATCCCTGAATATTAAAAAGGCTGGGTGACCCAGCCTGGGTCAAGAAATTTTTAGGAATCGAGGTAGAATTATCATTAAGTCGCATTGAACTCCGACAGTTTTACGAGCGTTTCCTTAAGTTTCGATTCCTGGCCACAAGACTCCAGCTGGTTCAAAAATAGGGGAGCGACTGTATCTTTGTTGACGTTCACTCTCACATTCCCGGAACCGACCGAATTCGATAAAACTCGATATCTTATCATTTTCAACCGAACGTGTCAAACATTTATATAACATTGCATAAAACATGACAACAAACTCGAGTTAAAACTTTATCAGTCATCTTTTTACGTAATATAACACAGATGAATTCTCAATAATCACTGAGAAAAAAGTTGAGTAAGAACAACTAAAATTTACGTAAATTTGGTACCATACGAACTAAATAAATATAGTAGTCAATTAAGTAACTTGATTGTCGTCGAAACCACTAAATAAAATATTTGCTCTGACATTATATCCGATGTATCGTTATTTTTACTCAATTAAATTTATGTACAAAAAATGAGTTTGGTCGATCTGGCCACATTTTTCAGGAATTTTACTGACTATATAATTATTAAAACAAAATTTGTACATTTAATTCTGCCATATAATTGATGTATTTTGGCTGCATGTATGTAGTGAAAAATCAACCTCAATTCATTCAAAGTTACGAAATACCTCGGCCAATTTGACTATAATGAGTGATGAATCTCAAAGTCTAATTTAACTACATTCAGTTATTTCTGCACCAAAGTTACGATATCTTTTGGATCAAACTACTAAATACACAAACAACGATAAGAATTTCATCATTTTCACAAAACCTCCTTTTCTAGTGTAACGAGGTCTCAAGATCACGTCATTTCTCAATTAATTCATAAAATTAATACCTACGTAAAGAAAAGAAATTTTTCTTGGCGCATTCAAACACGCCGGAGACACACGTTATTCGATTCTAAACGTTCCCAGCCTCATCGTAAAACGCGCGCCGGTATTCAAACGCAGACAGGGTGTTGGATTGTTTTGTCAGAGGAAAAGGGGAAACGACAGAAATAGGGTGCGTCGAGTGGTCTACGTACTACGGGAACGTGAGTCATAACCACGAGATCGCTCGATATTCACATGATCCAATCAATCAGAAGATTTTTCATTATCAGCAATATAACTAGACATATAAAAAAAATTGCATCGACAACGATCGATAATTTCAAGAAATTTAATTCAATTAATCAGTATCCGCAACACCCTCTTCCACCATTTTTCAGCCATGAAATTTCAAGTCAACAACTTCTTAAAAAATGCATGCCAACTTGTAGGCAAATCGTTCAATAAAATCATTCAAAATGCAAGAGTTCTGTTGACTGTAATTCTGTCAAATCTTTTATGATGATGCCCGAAAACTTTAGGCCCTTTAGAAGTCAAAATAAGTCAATTTCGAAAAAAGAAACAGAAGATATCGGAGAAATACTGAGCTAATTGCGAAAAACCAGTCATCTGCAGTCTTCTAACAAAACCGTCAATCGTATCTTCAATTTGACGCATCGAAGTACTTCAAAATCCAATCAATTCCAAGGTTTTTCGATCACACCAAAAATACATCGACTCGCGAGAACGCAATTTATATCGATAATTGCACGTCGCTCGAATAACTCGACTAGCCTAGATTTCCAAGAAGAATTTTCTCGGGAAATAACGACGTTTATCGGCTGTCAAGGAACGTATTATATTACGGGGGGGGGGGGGGGCCCACAATTTTTTCATATTTCAAAAACAAATTTGTGTAAAAGAATCGAAAATGAGGATAAAAAGCTGTTTTTAGAAATTTGTAAAATTGAAGTTTCAGTGATAAAGTCATAGCAATTTTTCAAAAATCATGTACGACTTAATTTTATTCGAATTTCACCAACTCGCCTATTAAGTTAATCTAATTAAATATTTAAATAATTAAATATTCATCCACTTCAACACTTAAAACCACAATTAAAAAGTAAATCGCCATCAAATAGTTTCTTTTACACGCCTCTGGATTTAAATTGGACTCGATGTGAAATTAATCGAGTCGAAACAAAAAAAAACAAAAAAAAAAAAAAACTGAACGTAAATGGAATAAGTGCCATCATTGTTATTAATGGAAGCCTCGTTTTTCACCGCGGAATTTCCAGTTACGAAACAAAGTTTATCGCTCGCGTTTTGATTTATAGATACGGTAGTTTGATGTGACTTTACGTGAATGGGTGACGTCAGTGTGCACTGGGAAAATTGTTTTGATATGAGATCGGCGCCTGGTTCGATAACTCTCAATAACGCCCTCGAACGAAGCCTTATTGCGCGATAATTTTCTCTTCAGGGGGGAGGGGGGGAGGAGGGCAAATGTTGTTTCTCAAAGAGTAGAAGAATCGATGAAAGAAATAAAAAACGACCCACTATAGATAACAATTCAAAGCTGCAGAGCAATTTGATCAAACCCAGATGTATGCTGACTTTCAAAATTTTGCCATTCGAAGTTTCTAAATTTCTACAAATGAAGAAAAATTTCAGAAAACTCCCGAATTCTACTCTACGTGCTCTATAAATGAAAAGTTTAGAAACAGATCCAAATTTAATCGATCAATCAAAATCGAGGAATTTTTCGAATGAGTTATCCAGCATATACCCTGTACATATACAAAATTCTATTTTTCTATGTGCAGACCATCTGCGATTTCGAAAATCGATCGCTTATTTTTTCGTAAAGAGAAAAAAAAAAATCGAAGAATGAACAAATCACCTATCGTTAAAGTTCAAAGCTGCAGAGTAATGTAATCAGACGCTGTATGCTCGTTTCATGAGTATTTTCGTCGTTATGAAAACATTATAAAATTCCTATAAAGATTTCCAAGGATAAAACATCACAGGGTTTATTAAAGTTTTCAAAAATTCAATAACCTTACGAGGATTCAAGAATTATTTCAAGGAATATTCAAATTTAATGAAGTTTCTGGCATTTTTACGACGACTATCACATGCACATAAAAAAATTTCCAGTCATTTCGGAGTCTTAAGAAAATTCCAAACTTCGTAGATTGACAAAAAAATAATAATAAATAAAATTCGAATAAAAGAAACAAAATCCAAGAACTTATTTTCCCGAAAACTGGTAAGCAAAAAAATCTTGAAGTTTTTAAAATGTTCCAGTTCACTTCTTTGAGTTTGCAAATTTCCAAAATTTGAAAATACAATAAAAAATTTTGAAAAATATCAGGTTACTGTAGGTCGAATCAAAAATTTACATAAAAATCAAAACAAGATTATGTGATAGATGAAGTATCATTTTCCATTCACAACTAAACATTATCAACAACGATTTCAAATGATCAAAATCGACTGTAAACTCGTAAAATTCAGCTAACAATAAATTATCCATCCCTCCATATCTTTCAACAATGCCCTAAATATTCCAAAAACTATAAATATCACACTAATTGCAAAATTTTTCTAAACAAAATAATTCTAATTGTATCAATGACGCTCCTGTGTTACACGACAATTACGGTTCCTTAACTCTGACGCGTCTCTTTAATTGTGTGACGCTCATGACGTTGGTTATGCAAAAACAAGGAAAAAAAACCATTCCGTGCATTGTATTGTAGTCGAAGCAATTCAATAATCTCCTTTTGTTGAAATAATTAAACCCGTTACATCGTTACGTAAGCCGAAACTGATTAAGTGTAATTATCAGGGGCTGGATGTGTGTACAAGCGCGATTAGCATCGATTTGAAATTCTAATTCACGAAAACATTTCCGTTTCTGCTGGGGGTCATCAACAAGCGTTTACTGAATCCTTCTCCGAAGTTTTCGAATAATCATCAGATTCCGGTAATTAATAGAGGTATTTTTGATAATTTTTTAGAAAAATGAATGTGAGTTTTAGGTACGTAATATAATTCGGAAGGAATGGAATGTGCGTTCCTCGGATCGTTTTGATTACTTTTGATAGGACAAGAATAAGATTCGAGAGTTGGGAGTGATTATGCAATTTAAATACTATCAGTAGCGTAGGAACAAGGGAGAGGAGGCATAGTATAACCCCCCCCCCCCCTCCCCTGGCCAGTTATTATAATCTAAATGTTTTTCTATTTGATACGGAATTTCTAATTGTTGAGAAATATATGAGAATAAATTCAATTTTGATATTTCATACTTTTTCATTTCTGACAAAGAATCACAATTGTATAAATTCAGAATTTGGAAATTTCAATGTGTATGGAATTTATGATTTTTAATTTTCAATTCTGCATTCCTCAGATTTTCAGCCTCGTGGAAATGAAAATGTTAAACTTTAAATTTTTACTTTTCCAAGACAATTCAATTTTGGTTAATAATTTTTTAATACATTGATTGCAATAATTGATTGCAATATTTCAATAATTCGAATTTTTGGATTTTTAATATTTTTTTTCCAAGTTTCTCTCAGCCTCAGTCCCAAACTTAAAAAATGGAGAATTTCGATTTTGTAACTTTTGGAACGTCACAAATTTTAAATCTCATAACTATTTTATTGGAATCGTAGAGTTTTCGAATTTCAAAATCAAAATTTCGTATAAATACAAAATAAAGATGCAGATATTCGAAATTTTTTATCTTCCACATCGAGTGCTGGAAATTTTCAGTTTTTGGATTCAAATTCGTATATTCTAGAGTTTATACAACTCCGACATTCAATATTTCTAATTTTCCGTATTGATAAATTTAAATTTCCGATAGTAAAAATGTCAAATATAAATTTTTTTAAATTCATCTTTAAAATCTTCTATAATCGCTCAAAATAGTCTTCGTAAAGTCTAGAAACTTCAATAGCATTGCTTAATTTTCAAAAATTCATTCAATTCACAATTATACTCAATTTTGTATAAAACACATCTAATTTTGTATGCATACACATGAAAAAAATCTAACCACGCCCAAAAATATAACAACAATGCTGATTTTTACCAAAATAAATATGATATTACAACTTTGACTACAAATGATCAAATCGATCGAATTATTTACATTTTCATACCACGGACCATTTATTTGCATAAAACAATCGAAAATTTCACCCATCGACATCAGTAAAATGTAATTGATATCTCCATAAAATTACGGTCTTGTTAAAAAAAACATATCGCGTTGAAAGCACGTGCGCCGGTGACTAATTCATCTCCCGAGTCATTTCCTATGATGACGGGATGACTCGCGAGTGTGCGTAATTGTTAACAAAATAAACCGGTAAATCGTCGCAGCGCATTAGCCACTGTTGCATTAAAACCAGGTGTTCTCAAATTCCTTCGTTGCGAAACCAAAACACCTGGACTTGTTGTGAAATCCAGCGTTACATTTCGCCTTAAACGTAACGAAACAATGCACTTTTTCATGCCAATTTCGCATAACTCGGAAATTTGAAAACATTTTCATTCAAGTCTTTCAGATCTAACAGGAATAATGTCAGTATTTATTTTAAATTTTCACTGCATTTGGAATGGAATTTCAAATAAGCTACAAAATTTTGGAAAATTTTTTGAAAAATTGAAACTGAACAAGAATTTTGAAAAGTTTGGGATCATTTTTTAGTAAGTGAATGAATATCATTTTGAATTAGATACATTTTTTAAATGGGCATTCTGTATCGCATTGTGGATAATGAAAATTTTTTATTTACAATCATAATGAATAAGCAAAAAATATGAACTTCAAAAAAAATGATTCAAAAAATAATCCCAAGAAACTTGTCAAATTTTGTCGAACTTGGAGGAGTTTGGAATACTTTCAATATATACGAAAATGAATAAATTATGTCAAAACAATGTACATATTTTTTATATAAAAAAAATCTCCCGATTGACAGCGATCAAATAACAATCCTAACATCTACGATCTGCTAATCGAATAATCAATCATTCCCCACTAATTAAAAAAAAATTACTCAAAAAAAGAGCAACTGAGAAGAACAAATATTAAATATTTAATAAATTAGAATAATTTCCAAAAAAAGAGCTTCATCGGAAAAACCGTACACAAAAAAAAAAAATAAATCAGTATCACCGTGTGAAAAAAAGGGTGTAATACTTGCGATTTGAAACTGTTGTCAAGTTCTGTAAATAAAAAAGCAATAACAAATCCAGACGTTTTTTTTCAGGAAGGGGGGGGGGGGGGGCGCCAAATAACTCTCGTTTTACGTTAAATTCAAGGTTTTCCGTGATTTACCGGTTTCGCGAATGGTCATAATCCGTAAATTGTACACTTTTATCGCGAAAAACGACGCGAAAACTGAACGTTCTTATCACTCCGGCGCTTCGAAGCAAACTAAGGCAAAACTGCAAAAGCACGAGGTTTGCTCGACAGCTGCACGCGTCATGCAGGGTGATGCCAATGCCACCACGCATGTGGCGATGATATTCGACCGCGAACGTCATTTTTCACTGACAGATTTAGTGAGGAAAGCGTGGGAACCAAGAATATAATACATCTTGCAACTAGTGGAATAGCAGATTTCGCCACTAGTGTAATAATAATTTCATGGAGAATGTACGACCGCCGGAGACAAATTTTAGTCACGGTTATTATTCAAAAATTTGAGAAATGGAAAATTAACATATATGGAAATGGAAAAGTTCGAATATGTAAAATGTTAAAGTTCCGCAAAATCGTAAAATAAATGATCAGCTTCGAAATGTTAAATGGAAATATCGGAAATTTTCGTCTCGACTTTCGAAAAATCAACATTTGAAGTCAAAGGATTCATAATAAAAAATAATGCAGAACCTCTAATTGAATAATTATTATCAGAACTTAGGAAAATAGAAATTATGATGGTTAAAAAATATTATAACTCAACATACCGTAATTTCCGAACAAAAAATGAGCTAATTTTGATGTATGTGAAGTTTCAAACGTTCAAAAAAAATGAAGAATCAGAAAATTTTTGAATATGAAATTTTAGCCAAACAGTAACTATACAGAGTTGTATAACTATTTCAAACACAAATGAATGATGGGAAGTTGTCGGAAAACAATCCCCTCCAACCCTTAGTCGCAGAAAAATAAGAGATATGCATTTTTCGTGTTTTTCGTCTGATTTATCAACGATAAAAAATTCGATTGTTGTTGACAAAAACAACTGTCTCGATTTTCGACTTCTTCACTTCATGATAAAAAAGTCGAAAAACAAAAAAAAAGGCATGAAAAAAACCGTCACAAAACCGTCAAACATGTGACGATTTTCATTTCCGAAATTTTTCGGCTGATCTTCTGAAGAATCTTGTCGATTCAACATTGTTTCATCCAAAGAATACTCGCGCCATGATAAAAAAGTCGGAAAACGAGAAAAAATAGGTATTAATAAAACCATCACAAAACCGTCACAGATGTGACGATTTTCATTTCTCAATTTTTCGGCTAATTTTTGGAAGAATATCGTTGATTTAACACTGTTCCATCCAAAAAATACTCGCTTCATCATAAAAAAGTCAAAAAACAAGAAGCAAATAACATGAAAAAAACCGTCACAAAACCGTCACATGTGACGAATTTCATTTCTGAAATTTTTCGGCTAATTTTCCGAAGAATCTTGTTGATTTAACATTGTTTCGCTCAAAAAATACTCGCGCAATGATAAAAAGGTAGAAAAACGAGAAAAAAAGAACACATACATCTAATTTCAAAGTACGGTCCAAAATTTCTTTAAAATTCATTTTCGAACATTTTAAAAATTACATGTTTTAATTCTATGACAATTTTCAAATTTTGTCCATAAGTACCAAACTTATAAAATTTATGGAGCAGCCGTTATAATAATAGAAGTATATAAAAATACATCCAAATAAAAAAATCGAACCCTTAATAAAAGAACGAAACTCGAAAGAAAAATGTTAAAAATCAACATTAAATTTAGTTTCTCTACTCTATTCTTACGAGATGGTGAATATTTTTATATCAAAATTTCAAACTCGGCATTTCTTCACATCCAAATTTCAGTATATAAAGTAGAGTAATCTTAGAAATAAACTCTCCAGCATAATTAATTAAACTTTGAAAATCGTCTCACTAAGTGAAATGTGAGAACCATGAAACGAAGTGATGAAGTTCGTTCATTTAATCTTAGTATTTTGGCGAGTTATCGGAGACTTTTTATGGGCTGGAGATAAATTTGAATGTTCTCGTTGAGGTTTTTCAGTACGTGGTGATAAAAACTGAGATTTTTTTTACTTCTGCTTTTAGTACATTTTTTCAGATTATTTTGACTCGGCGAAAAAAACAAATGAAAAACCTTGGAGGTTTAAAAAAAGAAATGACGGAATAGCTGTTTTGCACTTTGAATAATTTAAAGAATATGAATAACTTATATAATATTGTATTTTCAAATAAACCGATGTGCAGATTTTTCAGTGTATCACATGCTTCAGTTATTATGAATTTAGATGATTCGCGAAATTAGTGTATTTTAATTTTACATTGTTTGTTTTATTTTACATTTAAAAAATAACATGTTTACACTAGGATTTTTGAAATTTTACGGTTTTAAATAAATATTTTCTATTTTTCGAGTCGCGAGCTGCATATTTCCAAAACTGCGAACTTTCGTATTTTTGAATTTTCGAATGTGAAGTTATAAACATTGAAATTTCTAAAACGTGTTTAATCAACGTTCAATTTTTGAATTCTCGGATAAATATTTTGCAATTTCGACTACTGAAACTTTTACATTCTAAAACTTCCATTTGTATCGTCTTCTTCAAATTTCATAATATTCTAGAATCGTTTCATTACGTCATTTGAGGGTTCAAAAAATTGAACTTATTCAGATTTCAACATTTTCATCATTTTCACTCGTTTGAATATATTCAATACATCAGATTTTCATATTTGTTAATTTCTAGATAAATTTTTAAATCAAAAAATAAATACAACAAAAACATCAACTTTCGAAATTTCCATCAATTTCTTCCCACAACTGAAAACAATCAAAACCTCAACACAGAAATAATTACACCCCACGAACTATTTTTACCCAACCACAATTTCCTTTTCAATTACCAACGCCCCAATTCCACGTATGATCCCCATAAATCCAAAAAGAAAAAAAACCTCCCCTGTAATGGGTCCTTCCCTTCCTGAACAACAAAAGTCATTTTGATTAATGACCAAAAGCATGAAAAAATCCATACTACCGAGATTCGTAGCGATTCCAATAACTCTTATCAATATTGTTACGACTAGAAAGTTCATTTCCGATAAAATGAACGAGATTTTCTCCTAAAATGATAAGAAAACAGATTTTCTCTTCAACATTATTTCGCGAACCTTTTCACCGTCACTTAAGGACAATCAATAAACGAACGAGTTGTTATTGGACTTGACACAAATTACTTTGTGCTGTCGCGTATATTTTTTCGACTTCTTTGACTTTGAACATTAAGATTTTATAGAAGCCAATGAAGTGTGATTCGAATGTCTTTATTTGTGGCGAGGCTGAATCAGGTTATCAACGTTTTTTTTTTTTTTTTTTGTCTTTATTTGTGGCGAGGCTGAATCAGGTTATCAACGTTTTTTTTTTTTTTTTTATACCCGGATGGAAACCTCCAAGTTATTATTTCAAAATTCTGGCTTTTTTGGATTCCGAGTTTTTCGAAATTTTGAAGTATTTAAGTTCGTATTTTTGAAAAGTCTCGCAATTTACAATTTTCGAATTTAAAAAATTCATTCTAATTTTTATTTTCGAACTTTCAGCATTTAACAATTTTTTTTCGAAAGTTTAAACTTTTTCGAATTTTCAGAATCGGACTAAAAATTTTCAATTAAATTTATTTCGAATCTGTAATTTGCTTCAATCTTTTTTTTATTTTTCAAATGTTCATACCGCAATTACATTTTTTTAATAATTCGTGTTTTTCCGAATGACTCGCAATTTTTCCAAAGCAAAAATACTCTCACAATTTTTGCACTCCATCGTTAATAAATAACTCTGCAAAATCGCGAGACATTTTTACTTTCTCTAGCCACTGCCTCGTCTTTCTCCATCTCGCAATCTCATTTGTATTGCTCGCCTGCACTTTCTGCGACCAACCTTGCGTGAAATCGACGTAACCTAGTATTTGTCCGCGATTGTTAAACTTTTTCAAGACATTTCTCATACGCACTTTTTTTTATTTCTTATCCCGCATTCGCACAATCCAGCAACATTGAAATATTCTTCGTCGCAGATGCGAAGTTTTATGACCTTTTCGAACAGGTTTCGTTGAAAAAATTTCGCAACGCTTTTTTACGCGACGAGTTGTTATTTAGAACCCTTGACATACTAATTTTGCCACTAAATTACTTTCGCGGAAATGTTTTAATGTTCTCGGAAGAGTTAATCATCGATGGGAAAGTTGCATTATTTATTGGGTTTTTGTCGCAAAAAAGTGCACATTCTCTAAAGCATATATGAGTTTGAACAATAAAAACTTCAAAATTGTTGAATTTTTAATGGGTTCTGAAATTCCGATATTTTTTATTTGTGCTGCAATTTTTAAATTTTCAAAATGAAAAAGTTCGGGAATTGTTTTAAATCTACGAACTGCAAAATTTCTAAGTAAATAACACGTTTTTTTGTTCAAGTGTTCGATTTCAAAATTTATAAAATTACATATTTCAATATCTTTGATTTGAAAATTAGGGATAGGAAACTATGCAAGTGTCCTTTTCTCACTCACGAGAGCAGTCGTTTGGTGAGAGAAAGAGAGAGGAGAAAGAGAGCAATAATATCCCTGTTGAAAATTAGAAAAATTTCGAAAACTGAATAAACATTTCAGAAACTAGAACTCTCGACTTTATAAATTCACACGAGCAGACTCCACAGTTCAGCGATCCAAAATCCAAATTAGAAAAAATCAAAAAAATTGTGTAACTCAATTATTTTACAAGATTTGGTGAATCAAGTACGAGAATTCGGAAAATGAGAAAATCAATACAAGGTTGAATATCCTGAATTAGGAATTTTCAAATTTAGCGTTCAAAAAGTATTCTTTAAATACAAAAATTCCGAAGTTTAAATATTGAAAATACTTGAATTTCAAAATTTGAAAATTGGTAGATTTTTAAATTCCGTGCATACTCTAATTTTTATTCATTCAGAAAACCGTTTGATACGTTGTTACGAAAAATTCAACAAGTAAAGAAATTTTTTATTCCGATATTTGTAGAAATCCCGGCTTGTCTTTTGTTTCGTTTATTCAGTTGCACAAGAATCGAGAGAGTTTTCTCGCGTTCCCATGATTCAAATCCGCACAGTTGTTCGGTCGGGAAATGAAAATGATTTTCTCGGCGCTCTGTGTTCCTTGTCGGAAATTGAATTTTTGATTGATGTGTGAATTCCTCATTGATGGAAAGAAAAAATGTAATTAAATTGAAAAATGACCTAGTGCAAGATTTTGAGTATGCATTTTTATCTGCATCCAGTGATTTTTTTCGGTAACTTTTTCATAATTTTCAATACCCAAATCTCGAAAAAATTTTTCAGAATTTTAATTTTAAAATTTCAAATTCTGTCATGTAACTTATTTCAGTCACCGTAAAAACCATAAAAATTGTAAAAAACAAGAACATTTTTATATTTTATACATCAGAATTAATTTGAAGCATAAAAAATGTACATGGAAACAATAAATTAAAAAAAAACTGCGAAGTAAAAAACAGAATTTTCGAACACTCAGTCATAATTTTGAGTACTTTTTGTCAAAGACTGCGAAAAATTCCGCGTATACAAAAATTGTATACAATTTACGTAATAACACGATGACGTTTCAACATTTAAAAATTTTGCAACAAACGAAAAATCATTTTTTCCGAGATAAAATTGTTTGAAGTTTTTGAAGACTCGAACTACGTGTGGGAAAAAAAAACTTGGTTGCTTTTATAATAAATGCAGCTACCTTTTTTTCTACGTGACTACACATTTTTTATATCTTAATTGTGAAATTTCACATTATATTTTTGATCATCTTATTTGGACTCATATACTTCTCAATTTGTAACGTGTTTTTTTAATATTCATTCGTTCGAATTGCATGGATCCTTTTAATTAGAGGAATAAAAGTTCGATCGAAAAAGAGTTTCATTTTTTCAAAGAGAAGACGAAGAGATTTTTAAATTCAATATTTTGCATTTATGAATATCAAGCCTTTAGAATATGAATCTAAAATTCGAAGTTTTCCATGATAGACTGAGTACATACTTGGATGTTTTCGAATTACATAATATTTCGAATTTTTTTACTTACTTTTGTACATTGGAACATTTTTTGTCTATTTTTCAAGTTTCGAGATTTTCCTCAATATTGTGCAGCTTCAACATTTTTTTTAATTTGTGACTTTCTAATTTTTTTCCCCAATTTTCGTAGTTTCCAGATTTTTTTCAATTTGAAGTTTCAAAATTTTTCTTACTATCAAAGTTACAAAATTTTCCTAAGATTTGTAATCTTAGCATTTTTCTTAATTTTTTAGTTTTCAAGTTCACTCAATTTTAAAGTTTCTAAATTTTCCTTGATTTAAAAGTTATGAAACATCCGCAATTTTTATTAATTTTTCTTCTATCGATTTGTAACGAGAGATTATGAAAATGTTCCACTATTTTTAACATTTAAAAATTTCAAAATTTAACCTCATTTTAACGTTTTTCAATTTTTTTTCAATTTTCTGATTCCAAAATTTTTTCATTTGGTAGTTTTTAAGTTTCCTTCCATTTTTAAGTTTCTAAATTTACTTCGAACTTTCAAAGTTTATAAAAAGCCCTCAATTTTCATTAATTTTCTTTTTTGCAAAGAAAAAAGAAAAAATGCAAAAATTTTATTTCAGACGCGCAAAAGACGACATCGACAAGACATCGAAATTTCGCTAATTTTTTTGTTCATACACGAAAAAATCATTTGTTTTTGCAAGTGCCAATTATTCATGATTTACGTGAAAATTCGCGTATTTCGACTTTTCCAAAATTCTAGGCCATTTGTCGAAAAAATTTCACTAGATAACAACATAGGACACGAACAACAGGACATACATCCTATATGCATGACAATTTCGCAAAGTCATGTCAAGAGAAAGTTCCCTTACCACTCGTCATCTCCAAAGCAACAAAATAACACCCAAATGTAAAAAATAAAAAATCACAAACTCACCAAAGATTCGTCCGCATTGTCAGCGCTCATGTCCCCTTCTTCGTCCAGGGAAATCCTCCCGTGATCCCGCGATCATCGTCCTACCGGCGTCGATGCACCTCATTTCCTGCATCGGTCATCCCCAAAAACCCAAGAATCTCTCACTCCCTCAACCCCATCTCCCCAAAAATATCCCCTTTCACTCCCAAAAACTCAAAAGAACCTCCCAATCGCCAAATTTGATAACTGTCATATGGCACGAACACCCCCACTGGCGTCACACGTCCTCCTCACTCCCGAAAACTCGCGAAATATTCCTCGTCCGCGTCGTCGCGAAAATCCCCGCCGAAATAAGCGTCGTTGTCGAACAAAACTTTTTAATTGAGAAAACGGAATCGGAATGGAAACGAGTTCTCTGTCCTTGTTTTCTCACGGTTGCATGCAATATGGTGGAAAGAGTGGGAGGGAGTGGGGGAAAGCACAGGTGAGAGGGGGTAGAAGGGGCACTGACACCTTGCGGTAAATACGAATGGAAAATTTGCCGTGTGAGGTTTATCCGGAAAAAGAGAGGAAAATCCGTTCGGGTAAAATTTATGTTGAATATGACCGAAGGGAGTCCCGGCGGGGTTTTGAGATTTTGCGGAATTTTGACGGGGTTCGCACCTGGTGGGCGCCATTTTGGTAGAAAAACCGTTATGAATTTGTCGGTAACGTAAATCATAGATTTTAAGCTACCAGCGGAGCGGTGTACAAAAAAAATTACCAAATTTCTGAAAATTTAATTTTTAAAAAATACTTGTATTCACCTTGTGTTTGTAAACTGCGGAATTTGAGGAAATTGATACATTTCGGATCTTACTCATTAGGTTAGTATTCAGAATAATTTGTTTAGAATTTTTTGGATTATTTTGCTCGATTGTTGGTATAGTAGATACAAATGAACACGGCTATCACATAGCGTAACGACGTAAACAAACAATTTCAATGAAAATCTAATTATCATCCCGGAAATAATTTTCACTCATCAAAATTGAAGCACAATATGCACTCGATTTAATTCACGAATGTAAAAAATCCAGTATAATCAACAAATCGTACCAGAGGTAAATGTTGAAAACATAACCTTATTCTAATTTGACAAATCCCGAAAAATCATAATCGAATTAGTAATCTTTGAAGAACGAGATATAATTTCGAATTCGTATTTTTTTAATGTTCCTTATGACAATTTCAGGAAAAATGATACTTCGAACAATTAATCCGGTGAATTCATTGGCAGCTAAACGCAACTTCCATAGTACGAGAATACTTCAATATTTTTACGAAAGAGACAGGAAAGGAAGTGATGAAATTCCGTATAAAGAGAAGTACGATAGACCCCCAAAATTCGAGAAAAATTTTTTTAAACAATCGTTGCAGTCTTTGAGAATTTTAAAAGGAGAAGCCAGGAAAGTTTGGGATGATGCGAAAGAGCGATTTGCTATGACCCCGGATCTCGTGTATCGGAAAGGTGAAGTTGACTTGCAATATAGGTTCGATGGAGATCCAAAATGTCTTGATAATTGGGTCACCACTTGCGACAGCGATCATGGGTTGGGGTATTCAACTGCGAGGTGAACATTGTTGTCAGATATTTTTCAAAACTCATAAATGTATGTGAATGAATATTTATAAATAATGAATTCAACATACTTAAATTGCTGATTTTTCTTGTCGATAAGTAGAAAATTTGAATTCACAATTTTCAAAATCTATTGAGCATAGAATGTTCAGATTTTTTATTTCCAGAGTTGTGACGTTTTGAATTAGAATTACAATTCTGTAAAAGCAGTGATTTCTAATGATCATGAATGGATATAATATTTTCAAGCTTGAAAACAAATCTCAAATTGTTCAAAACCAATGATATATTCTTATACATTTTTTTAGTTTGGATCTGTCGCCTACTGGAAAAGGAGTCTTCCATGGTAACTTACAAACTCGAATCCCAAAGGACGGTAAAATAACAAGAACTGGTTATTGCAATATAAGAACCGTCCCGCTGATGGGACCATTTTTCCGGGAGAAACCCTACGATTGGGCGAATTACAATCACTTGGTGCTGTATGTTCGAGGCGATGGTCGAAGTTACATAATCAATTTGGGACACTTTGTGGAATTCGACATAGCTTGGAACGACCTTCACTCGTACCTTATGTACACGAGAGGAGGACCATACTGGCAGTACGTGAAAATCCCATTTTCTAAATTCGTCTTCACCCACAAAGGTTGTATCCAAAACTCGCAGTGTCCTTTCCACCCATGGCATGTCAGCAACATAGGGATAACGATAGCTGACAAAGTAAATGGTCCATTCAAACTTGAAATCAGTTACATCGGCGTCGAGTGCGATTATTCTCATCAAGAAGAATTCGCTTACGAAAGCTATAACTTCGACAGGCCTATGCCTGGTTGATACGAAGGGAGATTATATTTATTTATACAAAAAAACTAGGCTTATACATAAATAAGCATTGGAAAATATAATATGTATAATCAGTTAAGGAAGAATTCGTTTTCGTGAATATTGGAACGTAACTGCATTACCGTTTAGGCGTTGTTGTTTTCAACGATTAATATGAATTTTTAATTTTTGTGTTGTTTTTTCTAATTCTTGATTCAAATTTGGAATAAAAACTAATTCTTCCAGAATTCTGCTGTTTTGTATCTTTTTATTCCACTTTCAAAAACTTTACACTTCCCAAGTAAAAAAAATTGTCTTTAGTGCTCATGACAAGTTCAGTTGTATGTTCGATTTGTTAAAATATAAAAAAGAATTGTCGATTTCATTATATATGTAATTAACAGTAGAAAACATTTTCAAAATTTCTCCCTGAAAAATCAAAAACTTGAAGGTTCGTTTTCTTTTTCCAAATTTTTCGCCACCATGTCACTGGTCCACAAAATGGAACACTGAAGCTGCTTAAGTTACCGAAACTAACGATTCTTGAATATCAGTATCATTTTCCGCCAATATTAAGTAGGAGTACTTTGATAAGGATTTCTGAAAAGTAAAATAATCGTAACATTTTGTTTTTACGATTTACAATATTTTCAGAGTATCTGACAAAAATTCTTGTTGATTCAAATTCCTAGAAATGCAAATTTTTATTTTTTCAAAATATTTTCAGATCAATGAAAATTCACCTCATTCTCAAGTTTTTGACAGTCGATTTGACATCAGCAAACGTATTGGATCGTCAACTGTTGGTTTGATGTCATCAGGGGGTATAAACTTGTGCTCTTCTGCATCATTTTCAGCCATGTTCTGTTCTCTGAGCACTATTTTTTTTAAATCGAAACTATCGTCTGAAATTAATGAGTGTTACAATTAATTATCATATCAATATTACAGGCAACACTTTAAATGATCACCATCCAATTGTGAAGAAATCGGTGACGCAGTTTCTTCAGCTGTACTTGGCAGTAATTCCTCCATTGATGCATCGACCCATTCAAATCGTACCTGCTCACTATCCGTGAGTTCGTTTTGGAGACCATTGTTATCCATGAAATCTGGATCGTCAATTTCTGAAAAATGTAATTATTCAATCAAGATTCAGAAGATATCAACACTCTCAGTGTGAATTCCTGAATTCTGTTAATTGAAAATTTTGTAAGCAATAGAGTATCATTTTTGAGACATGTAAAACTCAATTATTGGAAAAACTTTTGTAATGTGAATTCTGGAATTTTGTAATTTTGAACAACATGTTTCTGGAATGCAAATTTTGAGTTTACATTTTGAGTTTTCCATTTTCTCTTCAGACAAAAGTAGTACTTTCAAATTGTTTCTAGTACCTTTTTTTACTTGACTTCTACTTTCGTAAAAATGACAATCTCGTATGTGTCGACTGAGTCCACTCGAGGTTTTGAAGAAAACTTCGCAAAACCTACACTGGTAAGGCCTTTCACCGGTGTGGATACGCATATGGATTTTCATGGTACCCGATTGCGTAAAACGTTTTTTGCAAATCTCACACTCGAAGGGTTTCTCTCCAGTATGTGTCCGCACGTGCTTCGTCAACTGAGAAGACTGCCTGAAAGTGTTATTGCAAATTTTGCACCGGTAAGGTTTTTCTCCAGTGTGAATCCGCACATGCGCTATCAACTCTGACAAAGTCGTGAAACTCTTGTGGCAAGTTTCACACTCGTAAGGTTTTTCTCCGGTGTGAATACGGATATGCTTTTTCAAAGAAGACAACTCACTGAATCCTCTCCTGCACATTTCACATTCGTAGGGTTTTTCCCCAGTGTGGGTACGAGTGTGTATTGTCAGAGTATAGAATTTCCCGAAAGATTTGTTGCAAAAACGACATATAAAAGGTTTTTCTCCGGTGTGAGTACGTATGTGCGCTGTCAAAATATTCTTGTTAGCAAAACACTTGCTGCAAATTTCACACTTGTAGGGTTTTTCCCCGGTGTGAACACGAACATGTTTCGTCAGGGCAGAGGGATCACTGAACTTCTTTTCGCAAACTTTGCACTGATAAGGTTTTTCTCCGGTGTGAACACGTACGTGCTTTTTGAACCCGGAAGGATCGTTGAAACTCTTTTCGCAATATTCACACTGGAAGGGTTTTTCACCATTGTGGACACGTTTGTGCGCTATCAAGTTGGATGATAAACGGAAATTCTTTTCGCAAATATCACACTGGTAGGGGTTTTTCCCGGTGTGAACGAGCTCATGCTTTGCCAAAGCAGAAGAGTCGTCGAAAGTCTTTTTGCAGAATTCACACTGGTAGAATTTTTCATCGGTGTGGGTATGCAAGTGCGTCGTCAAGTGGGATGATGTGCGAAAACTTCTTTCGCAAATTTCGCACTTGTGGTTGAACTTCGAATTGTTGACACTTGCATTTTGTTTTCGATCTTCCATGTCACTTGTTTCGATTAACTGGTTATTCCAAATTTG
Source organism: Platygaster equestris (assembly GCA_030522785.1). Classification (NCBI taxonomy): domain Eukaryota; kingdom Metazoa; phylum Arthropoda; class Insecta; order Hymenoptera; family Platygastridae; genus Platygaster; species Platygaster equestris. The sequence continues at coordinate 53,947 of JAPYZK010000131.1, forward strand.
ATAAACGGTAAGGAACTCCACTGATTGACGGACGTCAGTTTTGTATGGTTTTTTAAATCAATTTTTTGACATTTTTTACGGTAATCGGATTTACCGTTGACACTTGACACTATAATGTTGACGTTTGCACATCGATGTTCCGTGAAGGTCGATTACAGCGATATATTATTTTTGCAAAAAACAATATCGATACTTTTGACACCTTTTTGCGTGTGGGTGCGCGACTACGCGTAGTACTGTGCGTACTGTGTGTGTACACACAGTGGTCACACACCATTTAACTACCAGTAAAATCCCTGCTGATCACGTCCAATCACGTCTAATCGTGCGAATAATTCGAAAAAAATGACGAAAGAGGACGAAAAATGAGTTCCACGCACTCCGAACGTGCTCCGCAGTGAACAAAAGTGCAATGAGACGCAGAAATTGTCGGGGAAGCGAAAAGTATTACATCTAGTTCGACCCGAATGTGCCAGCACGAGTTTCAAGGTGACAGAAAGCCCCGAAAATGCCAACAAAGGTAACAACACGCTTTGTTTATGCTGATCAGCTGTACGCGCAAACATTCGCGTCCTATTTTCGTGCGCTTCAGATTTCGATAAATGCCTTCTATTTCGCAAAAAGTTCATCACTCCGCTTTTTTCACTCTTTTTAGCTTTTGCAGCGTTTATTCTTTGTCATGGAGTTTTTTTTTTTTTTTTTTTTTTTTTTTTTTTTTTTTTTTTTTTTTTTTTTTTTTTTTTTTTTTTTTTTTTTTTTTGTTTTTTTTTTTTTTTTTTTTTTTTTTCATGTAATCATGATCTTGTATTTATAGAGTCGAATTTTGTTTATTTTTTGAAAAATTGTTTGATTTTGTGGAAGTTTTGCTGCAGCATTTTGTTCATCTTTCATGAAAATAAAATCATCATTCGTGTCGATATTCTGACGAAATGATCATTATTTCAGTTTTGAAGCGTCATTCATCCATCGCATTTAATGATTTAAAATGGCCATTCTTCATTGTCATGTCATCGAAATTTGAGTGTGACAGGAGAGAAAAAAATTGATGAAGTGGAGTTTAGGGAATCGTTGGTAAAATGACAACATGAGAGAATGAAACGCGAAACAGTCATCACCTGCGTCGAGTCCAATCGCAGTGCTAGAACGGTAAAATTTGGATTGTATGGGTTGTAAGGAATTTCCCGAAATTCTAAAACTTTTCTAACACTGTTATTAATATTTTTAGAATCCTTCCAATTTTTGAATTTTCCAAAAATGGTCAAATATTCAGTCATTTTCGAAAAAACCAAGAAAAACGGTATGGTAGAATTCTATCAGATTTTGAAAATTCTGTAAAAGTTGTGGAATTCGAAATAATCCAAAAATGAAAATTTTGTTTCAATTTGAATTCAAATTTTCACATTGTGAAATTTCTGAATCAAGATTATTAAATTCTCCGGTATTGAATTCTTCGAATATCAAAATTTTCAAATTTTACGAATTTGAAATTCGAATTTTTAACTCTTGAGTTCACATTCCTGGATTCGTAAATTTTCGAAATTTTCGAAATATTCACAATCATTAATACTTTTAGAATCCTTCAAATTTTTAAATTTTCCAAACATGGTCAGTTATTCGGTCACTTTCGAAAAAACCGAGAAAAACGGTTTTTAGCGGTTTTTTTTCTGACGTTGCCAGTGATTCCAATGTAGAAAAACATACGTTACTTCAGTATGGTAGAATTCTATCAGATTTTGAAAATTCCATAAAAGTTGTGAAATTCGAAATGATAAAAAAATATAAATTTTGTTTCAAATTTGAATTCAAATTTTCACATAATGCAATTTCTGAATCTAGATTGTTATTTATTAATTCTTATTATTCTATATAGATTAATTCTTCGAATATCAAAATTTTCAAATTTTACACATTCAAAATTCAAATTCTGAACTCTTGAGTTTACATTCCTGGATTCGTAAATTTTCACACGTGCAGTTTCAATTTTTAATTAACTTAGTAATAACTCAATTTTAGTAATTAATTCATTATTTTTCAGATGACTAAAGTGGTAGGGAGTCAATACATGGAACTGGAATCTTATGTGGAGAGGGAGCATGATTTGGACATGGAAAACCGGGAAGAAACGCCGCAAGAATCGGGTGTCATGATCCACGAAGTACCCGAAGGTGGAAGTGCAAGATGGAACCACGTCGAGGATCTGGATTCGTTTTTTTCGAGAATGTACCAATACCACCAAAAACACGGTTTCACTTGCATGATGGTCCAAGAAGCTTTCGAGCTCGGTCAATTCATTTTCATCGCCGTTTTTTCTACCTTCCTGTTTCATTGTATTGACTACAAAATTTTATTCAAGTGAGTGGACGTTTTCTGAAAATCATTTACCCATATAAAAAAAAATTATGAAAAAAAATAATACTCACATTGAAATTTACAATTCCTTAATTTCTCGTATCTTTTCAATTAAAAAATTTTCGACTTCCAGGGATAAAGTAACGAATTCCACCACACGCAAAATATCGATGAACGACGCGATACTGTCGGAAGAAGAATGCTTGGCGAGCATGGGCGTGATGACGTGGGCGTGTATAGTTCTGGCAGCTATATTCTGGATACTTCGAGCAGTCAAAGTTTTCTACCACTTGGCCCAGTTCTGGGACATAAAGTGCTTCTTTAACAACGCCCTGAAAATCCAGGACAGTGATTTGGACAATCTGACGTGGCACGAAGTGCAGAAAAAAATAATCGAAGTCCAGAAAGAGCTCGAAATGTGCATCCACAAGAGGGATCTCACGGAGCTGGACATTTACCACAGAATTTTGAGATTCAAAAACTACCAAGTCGCCATGATCAATAAATCGCTTTTGCCTGTGAGACTGAAATTTCCGATCATCGGGGAGGTCATTTTTATGACGAGGGGATTGAAGTACAACATGGAGTTGCTTTTGTTTTGTGAGTATGATGAAGTGTTTTTTACATTTTATGAATTATATTTTGGAAAGGAATACTAAAATTTCCGGAATTTTAATAATTTGCGAAAACCTCTAAGTTAAAAGTTCCATAATTGCATGTACCCATAACGCACACACTGTTTTTCTTTTTTTAATTGTAATTAAAACCATTTTAATGCCTTAGGGGGGCCATGGTCACCTTTCGAAAACAACTGGCACCTGAAAGAAGACTACAAAAAATTGAACAAAAGGCAGGAATTGGCAAAAGCATTGTCGAAACACATACTTTGGGTCGGCCTCACGAATCTTTTTCTTTGCCCTCTGATTTTGCTATGGCAGATTTTGTATTTATTTTATAACTACGGAGAGGTGAGTAGTAACTCTCAATTTTCAATTTTCATTTTATATTTCCTCAAATTCCAGTACTTCCAAAATTGCCAAAAACATGCAAAAATCTAACTTAACGACTTCCAAATTTATGAATATCCAAAACTCCAGCAGAATTCTCAAACCTTCTAAGCTATAAAATGTCGAATTTCACAAAATTCTAAAATCTCAAGAATCCTAACACAAATCTTCCAAATTCCACTTACTTCAAAACAACTCCATAAAACTTCAAAATCCAAAATTCTGTCTTAAAATTCACCAAAATTTCTTACACCAAAAAAAAAATCTAACCCACATCCTTGTTCCCGCAGTTAATAAAACGCGAACCGGGCACCCTGGGCGCCCGCACCTGGTCCCTCTACGGTAAGCTGTACCTGCGCCACTTCAACGAGCTCGACCACGAGCTCAACGCTCGCCTCAACCGGGCGTATCGCCCGGCCTCCAAGTACATGAGCATCTTCACCTCGCCCTTGATGACGGTCATCGCGAAGAACGTCGTCTTCGTCGCCGGCAGCATCTGCATCGTCCTCTTGCTCCTGTCCATCTACGACGAGGACGTCATCACCGTGGAGCACGTCCTCACCGTGATGACCATCACGGGGACCATGGTGGCCGTGGCCCGGGCCTTCATCCCGGACGAGAACCTGGTGTGGTGCCCGGAGACGCTTTTGACCGCCGTCCTGGCCCACACCCACTACCGGCCCGACAGTTGGAGGGGCTACGCGCACACCCAGACGACCCGGGCCCAAGTCGCCCAACTTTTCCAGTACAAGGCGGTGCACCTCCTGGAGGAAGTCGTTTCCCCGCTGATGACGCCCTACATCCTCTGTTTCCGGATGCGGCATCGCGCCCTGGACATCGTCGACTTCTACAGGAACTTCACGATCGAGGTTACCGGCGTCGGGGACGTTTGCAGCTTCGCCCAGATGGACGTCAAGAGGCACGGGCACCCGATGTGGCAGACGGTGGCCCAGAACCCGGTGGAGCATCCCCAGGAACAGCTGAGGCCGCAGACGACCGGGTTTTTCGGGAATCAGTACGGAGGCGTGGACCAGTTGGCGACGAACGTCCTCGGGGTCAAGACGCGGGATTTGCAGACCCCTTTGACGCACCAGTACCTGCAGGCGGAGGACGGGAAGACCGAGCTGAGTCTGGTGCATTTCACGTTGACGAACCCGGAGTGGAAACCCCCGAGCCACGCGGAGAACTTCGTCACGGCTTTGAGGGAGAGGGCGATCAAGGAGGCGGGGAGCTGTGGACTGGAGGAGGGGGTCAATCCGTTTTTCTCGAGTTTGAATAGTTTGTCCAGTTTGGGGCCGGAGGTGAAAATTGAAATTGATTGAAAACCTGAAATTCTGGAAAATTTGAAAAATCTAGCACATTGCCAAAAAGTGTATATCGAAAAAAATAGATAGAAAATACTAATTTTCACAAGTGTCGGAATTTTCGAAAAACTATTATTTTTGAAATTTTCAACATTTCAAGATTTTCAGCAATAGAATTTTCAAAATTTGGAGGAATTCGAGAATTTTAGATGTTTTAACAAGTTGGAAGATTTCAAAATTTCAAAAATTTTAGAAATTTCGAAGTTGTAAAAACGTTTTTAAATTCTAAAACTGCGTAATATTTTCATAATTCTTGAATTCACTAAAATTTTACGGATTCTTAACGTTTCGAGGAAGTTGATGATTTGGGATATTTCTAACATTTCAAGATTTTCAACTATTTTGAGAATGTTCGAAAATTGGAGTATCTTAAAAATTTCGGAAATTATTGGAATTCTGAAAATTTTCAGAATTTCCAAATTTTCGTAAATTTCAGAGATCTGTAAAAGTTTCCAGAACTCTGGAAATTTACAATATTTTTATTATTCTTGATATTAATAAGATTTTACGTTTTCTTCACATTTCGAGAAACTTGATTATTCGGAACATTTCAAGATTTTTAATAATTTAGAGAATTTAGAAAGTTTTGAGTATTTATTTTACAATAGTTCCAAAAATTTTAGAAATTTCAGAGATTCAAAAAAGTTCTGAAAATCTTGAGAATTAAGGTAGTTTCGATAATACTGCAATTTGGAAAATTTCACGGATTTCCAAAATTTCCAGAAACTTTTGTTTAGTTGGAACATATTTATTATATTTCAAAATTTTCGACCATTTCAATGAATTTCGAGGTTTGGAGAATTTTCAAAATTTTTAGAATGTCGAAAATTGTTATAATTTCAGAGATTTAAGAAAGTTTAAAACATTCTGACAATTTACAATTCTTCGATAATTATTAAAATTCCGAAAATTTCACGAATTTCTGAAACTGATAAACGAGAATTATTTTGACATTTTTAACATTTCAAGATTTTCAACTATTACGCGAATTTTCAATGTATGGAGTACTTAAAGAATACCAAAAGTCTAGGGAATTTTGACAATTCAAAGAATTCTAAACATTTTGGAAATTTCAGAGATTTGGAAGAGATCAGAAATTTCTAAAAATTGTAAGAATTAATGAAATTTTCATAATTCCCCAATGAAACTTTACTCTTCAAACTTGTTGAATGAATTTCAAGTAAAAATCACCTTAGCCCCCTCCGAACGACATTTCTGGTTACGTCCTTGGGTTGTTAGTTTTGAGTTTAGTGTGATTTGGAGATTTTGAAGGAAGTGTTCGAAATTTTGAGAGTTTTGTTGATTTTGTTGTGTTGGTCTAGTGGGAAATCGATAAAAACCTTTTAAAAATTAAAATTTTTCAAGTACCTAAAAATTCTTCTAAATCCCCGAAAAAGTTCTGAAATACTCATAAATTCCAAAAACCTACTATTTCCCTATAATTTATTCAAACTAAATAGTTTTTTCCATGCGAATGATAAAAATGCCAGAAAATAACGATAATTCGAAAAATTTATCCAGTTTGAGACTGGAGGTGATTGGTTTTTTGGGTTGTTAATTTTGAGTTTGGTGTAATTTGGAGATTTCGAGGAAATTGTTCGTACTTTTAAGAGTTGTGTTGATTTTGTTGGGTTAGTCTAGTAGGAAATCGATACAAATCTTTTCAAAAATTCAAATTTGTCAAGTACGTGAAAATTCTTCCAAATCCCCGAAAAAGTTATGAAATACTCATTAATTCCAAAAACCTACTATTTCCCTATATTTTATTCAAACTAAAAAGTTTCTTCCAGAAAATGCCGATAATTCGAAAAATTGGTCTAGTTTGGGACCGAAGGTGATTGGGTTTTTGGGTTGATAGTTTTGAGTTCGGCGCAGTTTGGAGATTTTGAGGGAAATGTTTGTACTGTTGAGAGTTGTGTTGATTTTGTTGTGTTAGTCTGGTGGGAAATCGATAAAAATGTTTCAAAAATTCAAATTTGTCAAGTACTTGAAAATTCTTCCAAATTCCCGAAAAAGTTCTCGAATACTTAAAAATTCTACAAACCTACTATTTTCCTATAATTTTTTCGAACTAAAAAGTTTTTTCCATGCGAGTTATAAAAAAATTTGAAAATAACGATACTTCGAAAAATTTGGCGTGTCTTATACACAACTTTCCCCCTTTCAGTACAACAACATCGTCAACAACTTCATACGCAGTACAGTGTCCATAAACAACCAGCAGTCGTGTATGCCGAGGATCTTCTCCGACGGCGATGCAGTCGCGGGGATGTCAGCTGGGACGGAGTCCAGAAACGCGGGCGTTGACGAAACGAAAGAAACGACATCCCAGCGTGTCATTTTTCGCGGCATGAACAAGGCAGAAGGAACGGTTCAGAACGAGCACAGTCTTTTGTACAATATTCAACAAGCGGCCTCAACCAATCAGTCACTCGGAGCCTCAGTTTTCAGTTCCCGACAAGAATTCGGCAACGATTTATCGATTCCCATTGAATTGACTGCTGTGGACATGTCGTTGTCCACTTTGTACTTGCACGAACTTCATCATAGACAAGTGAGGATTAAAATTGTGCATAAATTGCGAGAAAAAATGTTGGAAAGTAGTGGTGGAAATTTTTGAAGGACATCCGTCAAGTTCGGGGTTTTCGAAGTTTTCTCGAATTTATATACAATTTTTTGGATGCTAAGGTTTTTGAGTGTAATTGATACGAGGTCTGTAAAATTTGTTGAGTTTTTGAGTAATTGTTGAAATTGTATGCGGAAGGGTATAGAAAATTAAGTATTGACGATGAAATGTCGAAGAATTTTTTGGAATTTGGATTTATGAATAATTTCTGTACATTTGGATTGAATATTTTTATCATTTAACATTTTGGAAAATGCGTAATACGGCAAATTTTATTATTTCGTGGAATAATATCGGAATTTGTATGAAGTTTTAAGAATTAATCGAAATTGGAGAAAAATTTTTAGAAGTTATATAGAATTAGTAAGTGCGTTGTATACTTAATTCTATTTCATATAGAATAATCGAGATATTTTTATAAAGTACTGAAAATTGTTCATCGAAGTTCTAGAGAATTTTGTGGAATTTTAATTTTTGAATAATTTCTGTACACTTGAATATTTTAGGATCATTTAATATTTCGGAAAATGCTTAGTGTATTTGATTTTATTTTATGTAGAACAATATCGAAATTTGTATAAAGTTTTGAAGATTCGTCGAAATTTTAGAGAATTTTTTTGGATTTAATATGGATTTATAAATGCGCTTTATATTCAATTTTATTTTACATAGAATGATTTAGAAATTTTTATATAGTATCTAAAATTATTTCTCGAAATTCTATAGAATATTTAGGAATTTATAAATGCGTCGTGTATTTAATTTCATTTTGTATAGAATAATTTATAAATTTATATAACGTTTTGATAATTCCTTGAAATTCTAAAACTTTTTCGTAATTTATACATTAGATTTTATATATGTACTGACTGATTTTAAAAATGCAGGTCAGACGAAGAGGCTTCCAAGAAATAGCGACTTGGAATATTCGTTGAAATTTTAATTTACTTTTTGGATTTATTATGGATTTATAAATGCGTTTTATATTTAATTTTATTTTACATAGAATAATTCAGAAATTTTCATATAGTATCTAAAATTATTTTTCGAAATTCTATAGAATATTTTGGAATTTATAAATGCGTCGTGTATTTAATTTCATTTTGTCTAGAATAATTTATAAATTTGTATAACGTTTTGATAATTCCTTGAAATTCTATAATTTTTTCGTAATTTGTACATTAGATTTTATATATTTACTGACTGATTTTTAAAATGCAGATCAGACGAAGAGGCTACCAAAAAATAGCGGAATATTCGTCGAAATTTTAGATAATTTATTGGATTTAATATGGATTGATCAATGCGTTTTCTATTGAATTTTATTTTACAAAGAATAATTTAGAAATTTTTGTATAGTACCTAAAATTATTTCACGAAATTCTGTAGAATATTTCGAAATTCATAAATGCGTCGTATATTTAATTTCATTTTGTATAGAATAATTTATAAATTTGTATAACGGTTTGATAATTCCTTGAAATCCTATAATTTTTTCGTAATTTGTACATTAGATTTTATTTATTTGCTGACTGATTTTAAAAATGCAGGTCAGACGAAGAGGCTACCAAGAAACAGCGACTCGGAATATATGGCAACCCGGTCCCGTACAAGAACTGTCAACCTTACCCGAAATTAGGCAAGAAAGGGCTCCCCTTTTGCGACATCAAGATTCTTCCATACGCAGTAGCAACAGCAAAGACACGTAGTATCATGACTCACGTAAACCTAGCGTTTGCGCGGATAAAAAAGTTTGAAAGACAAAAAAAATACGTGCAAACGAATTTGCAGTTGCAGTAACAGGTAAAAGATCAAAAAGGTGCAAGTGCCATTTTAAGGAATTACCTTGAAAGGCTGTGTACGTATTAGGTCATCACATTTTCGCAATTCATTTTCTATTTTGTATACCGTCGTCATTAAGTAAAGAAAATATTTTATCAACTCAATTATTGTAAGAATATTTTATCGTACATATTCATTAAATTGGAAATTTGATAATTTATAAACCTTGAGCTTTAGATGAAAAAAAAGGTACGATTTGATTTAATATTTTCAGCTTTCAACCATTTCTTTTTTTTCAGATGAATTTTATGATAAATAAATATACTGTACAATATATCGCAAAAAATGCTGATTGATTCATTTTTTGTTACTTGAATTTAAGTTTAGAGAAGCTTGCAAATTTTCCGTGATGACGTAATACGCGCACGGTGCCTGACGCTTTTTCGATTTTTCACCCCTCAGTTTTCGTCACTCCACGCGACTCTTGTCACGATTGTTATTTATTTAATTTATACGATTGATCGAGGGTGATGAACATTTAAAAAGACGCTGCTTCTGTGATATAGGTAGAATATAGCGATTTTTCATGGCTCACGTGTTTGAATATGAATATTTCTACGCGACTTTTGTTACGAGCATCACGTCATAACTCCTGTGCAATCGAAGAGTGTGAAAATGTATAAAGAAGTAACTGTTTCTAAGAGCGTTGTTCGATATCAAAGTGAAGATCTCAAATTGATCATTGTTTTTATCATTAACGTAACTTTAGGGAGTTGTACATTTGAATAAAATCGTACCTTGGATTTTTCGGCGTAATTGCGGCATATTTTTCGACATATTGTACTTTGTAAAAAAATGTAGCGAACGCCGTTGCTTTTTACGCCCGAGAAAGCGGGTTTTTTTTTTGGATTTCAGTCGTTTGCTAGCGTTTTCTAGTCATACACAAATTAAGGTTAGGTACCTGACGGAATGTAGGGAAATTGTACGCTCTAGTCGGGTTGCTAGGGCAGTTATGCCCTAGAAAATGATTGTTTCAATTTTCCGGAGGAGGAGGAGGAGGTGATAACAGTTTTGGAAAATGGTGTAAATTGTGTAAGTTAGTTGTTAAGTAATTATCAGTTGAGTTATGAGTAATTACCCGGAATTACTTGAATTTTCAACGAGTCTGGAGAGTTTATGAAAATTTTGAAAAATTTGTGGAGATTTGTAGAAATTCATTTTTTTGGCGATTGGAAAGTTTATGAATTTTTGAAATTTGGAAAAATGTACTACTGGGAGTTTAACTGTTATCAAGTTTAGAAATCAATTATACTTTAGAAATTCGAAATTTTCGAATTTTGTATCTCCAATTAGAAAAGTTCGGAATAACTTTGTCAATGGCATCAAAATTTATCGACGATTATTCAGAATTTTACAAAATCATAAAGATTTATCGAAATTTTCTGAAAATACACCGAATTCGTAAAAATCTGTAGAAAAATTTTCCTCAATTCTCAAAAATTCCTGATAGTGAATTTCCATAAAATGTCAGATTTCACGTAATTTAACCCCCCTCCTGGCTACGCGCCTGGAAAAATCGGGTTCGTTATCGTAAGGGATGACGACATTTAAAACGCACATTTTTAGTTGAGTACTTGTACAGTTACCTTTCCTGCGGCTAATCTAATCTAATCTATTCGATTTTGCGTGTGTAACATGAGAATGTTGATAAGTTGCCAATCGTCATTAATCTTGGCCTCAGTATCTTTGCTGTAACGTGTAAATATGTAGTTTATCAGATCATAAGCATCTTGTTATTGTAGCTCGTTGTGTTAGGTTTACAACGAATTTTGGAGTTTTTGGATTTTTACGAAACATCGTTGCAATAACGTCCTTGTACAGTAATTCTTGTATAACCAGATTAAAACCTTCGAATTCGCGTACTTTTGTGCGTCGTTTTTAATTATAGAATTAGAATAGTGGATTCTTAGTGTTGAAATAGCCTTAATTATTAAACTTTTTACAGTTAACATTTCTGTAATCCAAAAAAGAATTCGGATTTTTAATTTTGTGGAAAAGTTCATTTTTGTCAGAAAATTATAATTTTGAATGTCAAAAACACTAACGAATATATAAAAAAAATTGAAATTATGGAATTTTGACTGATTTTGTAATTGTTGTCATGATTATAAAACTTTAGATTGTAGAAAAAAATGTCGAGAATTACCCGAATCCAGACTTACTTTATGACTTTTACAGAGTTAATAGAAAAGTGAAGAATTTACAATGGGAAATGTAAAATTTTAGGTTTGTGAGAACCAGTGTGCAAAAATGTTAGAATTCATAAGTTTAAATTTTTAAAAATGTAGAATTTGTAAGTCCGCATTCTTTGTTTTGAAAATTTTCATTTGTAAACTTCAAATTTCGATGTTTTGTCAGTTCGAATATCACGAAATTCGATGGAAGGTTCTAAAATCATAGGAAATATATATACTTAGAAATAAGGCAAGATGAAAATTAATTTTGTGCAATAAGTTGAAAAATCCATACTCGTGAATTCTAAAATTTTGAATCGTCAGAACTGCAAAATTCGAATCCCAAAATTGGAATATACCGTTTTTGAACTTGATTTGTGGAATTATAAAATTGGAGAATTTGGATACTTGTAAAATTGAAGAATTCGAATTTGAAAATCTGAAGATGAGAGATAATTTGAAGATATGAATTGTCAAGATCTTGAAATAGATAATTAGAATTCATTTATTTCAAGATCTTAAAATTCAAGAATCCAAGTATCATGAGCTTGAGGAATCAAAAAGTTTTTGACGAGTAAAAAAATTCGATTAGAATATCTTTAAATCTAGAATTGGATGGACCGGACAATTGAGTTTCAGAGTAATGAAATAATCGAAATTGAAATTTTTAAAAATTCGAAGTTTTCAGAAGTTTGAAAATTATGAAAAAAATCGAAATTCGGAAATTCTGAAAGATTTCGATGCTCAAAAAATCTAAAATTTTCAATACAAAAATCCCAAAATGGCGGAATTTTCATTAAGAAACTCAACAATTCGTCATTGTCCTCGAAAAACCAAAAAATGTAGTCAAATTCCACGTAATTATTGATGATCCTTCAAAAATATCAAAAATCATAGATACGAAATTTTTGACGAATTAGTAAAATGCACGAAAAATACAGCGAATTCTTGAAATTTTCAAAAATATCGAACACTAGTGAACAATCCAATGGAAGTTCCATAAAATGTCGATTAGTCAGAGTATTGAAAAAAAAAATTCGGAATAATCAAAAATTCTGAAAAATTCTCCAGAATTGTCAAAAATTCTATCCAATTTTTAAAAAATCAAAAGATTATAAACAATTCTGTCAAATTCCGTAATTTTTTCGAATTCGCGAATTTCTCATCATTTTTTAAAACCAAACGTCGTTATCAACGATTATTAAAAATATCCAAAATCATAAAAATCTATCGAAAACTTCGACGATTTAGTGATACTTTCAAAAAACACATTATATTTTCAAATTCCAACAACAAATTTTCTTTTTCCGACATTCACCACAATGCCACATAAATATTCTCAACCCAACAAAATCCCCAAATCCAAGAACTCTGAAAAGCATGTAGCGATACGCAAAATCAGATTTAAGGTCTCCGAACAACCCCCAATCGAATGAAAAAATAAAAAATCCTAGTATCACAAACTTTTGGGTCGATCCGTAATTGCACTGGACTAAAACCAAAACCCCCAAAAATTCAACAGCAAACAATTTTATTGCTCCGAAATTTATCACAACGCGACATAAATACTCTCAAAACAACAACGACTAAATACATTCCTCCGCCAGCCTTTCGATCTCGTCGACGAAAAACGCCATGTCGTCGTTCGTCAGCGCGGAGTTCTGCAAGACGAGCCTGAAGAAGTTGGGCTTCCCCCTAAGGGGCTGATAGGTCATCAGCATCGATCCCTTCCGGACCATGCCTTCTTTGACCTTGGGGGCGAGTTTGTGGAGGGCCTCGGAGAGTTGGGAGCCTTGGAGGGATCGCAGGGAGCGCGGGGTGTACCAGAAGCAGACGTTCGTGCACTCGGGTTCCTGGAGCAGACTCCAGCCTTCCCGATTCCTCACGAGGTCGGCGAAGTGCCGGGACAGTTGGAACACGTGGTCGACGTGCTGCTCGAAGCCGCCGGTGCCCTTGGCCTTCCACATGTACCAGAACTTGAGGACGTCGGCCCGGCGGCCGCACTGGATGTGCTTGTCTCCGGAGTCGTAGCAGGTGTCGTAGAACTTGTCCCTTTGGAAGAGGTAAGTGGCGTTTGCCCCGTGAGCTGATTGGAGCAGGTTGTCGAACTTGGAGCGGAGGAGCAAGGTGGAACATTGCTGGGGGGTTGCTAACATTTTGTGAGGGTTCCAGGTCACCGAGTCTGCCAAGTGGATTCCTGTTGGCAGAAAGGGATTTAGGAGATTTTTGCGACTTTGGGGAGACGTTGGGGCTTCTGGCGAGGGAAGAGGACGCAGCGGGGTTCGTAATTATTGAATATTTCGGGGATGAGACGATTTTTGGGGGGTTTTTGAGAGATTTAGGAATGTTTTGGGAAAAAAGGAGAGGGGGGGGGGGGGGGGGGGGGGGGGGGTACTGGCAGGTTGAAGTCGGAATGTTGAATTTTGGTTGTGTTTTGCGGAGAAAAATTTTAGGGAGTGGTTGATGTTGGTGAACTTGGAGGATGATTTTTGGTTTTTGTAGTTTGAGGGAGGTTGAGGAATTTTTGAATTTTTCGGTCATTTTTAGGTCAATTTAGGTCTCTTTCTAGGTCAATTTATGTGAGATCGTATTTTTTTACGAAGTGAAAGTGCATTTTTTGGTTTACGAAGTTTTATTGTTTTGGGATTCGAGTTTCGAAGTTTACAAATTTTGAAGTTTCGAGTTTGGAATATTAAAATATTGGAATTATTTGGGTGTGTATTCGTGAGTTAGCGAAATTTGAATGTTTCAAATTCTTTCAAGTTTTTCGGTTCTTTGGTGATTTTTGGAAATTTTAAGTCTAATTTGGGAGTTTAACATTCTAGAATTTTGGAAATTTCGGATTTTGGAGTTTTTATGATTTCGGATGAGTTTTGAGATTTTAAGCAGTTTGAAGTTCAGAAGTATCGGAATTTTGAAATTTTTGATCTTTTGAAGCTTTGTTCAGAAGAAATTTTGGAAGTTCTGGAATTTTAAAGAATTACGAAGTTCTGAAATTTTAGAAGTTTCGAACATTTCAAGAATTTTCAAGGATTTCGAAGTTTTGAGGTAATTTTAAGTTTGAAAGTTGTTAAGTTTTACAATTTTCAAAGTTTTAGAATTGTGAATTTTCGACAGATTTGCATGAATGTTGAAATATTCACTTATTTCGAAGTTTTGGATTTGTAAAGTTTGGAAATTTCGACGTTTTCGAGAGTTTTGGAGAATTTCGAAGTTTTTAACAATTTTGAAGTTCAAAAGTCGTGAAGTTTTAAGACTTTGAAATTTTCAAAATTCCGAAAGTTCTGACGCTTTGAAAATTTTGCGGTTTCATAGTTTCGAAGTTTCGGAAATGTTAGAAGTTTTGAATGTTTCGAAATTTTTAAGTTTTGATGAACTTTGAGGCTTTGAAGTTGTTAAGTTTTGGATTTTTTTAAGTTTTTGAAACTTTGAAAGTTCTGAAGTTCCAAGGATTTTGAAGCTTTAAATCTTGGAAGTTTCCAAAATTTTGCTATTTTGGAGTTTCGGAAATGTCGGAAGTTCTGAAAGTTTTGAAATGTTCATTTTTTGAGCATTTCAAAGAATTTGAAAGTTCAAAAGTTGGTAAGTTTTGAAAATTTGAAAAATGTGTAAGTTTCGAAGAATTTTGGACTTTTGAAATTTTAGGATTTTGTTATAGTTCTGACGAATTTTGATGAACTTTGAAGTTTTTAAGCATTACGAAGTTTTCAAGATGTGAAGGTTAGGAATTTTGGAATTTTCCAAACTTATAAAACTTTGAATTTTCGAAGTGATGGAATGTTGAAGAATTATCAAGTACTATAGTTACAGAAATTTTTGAATTTTCGGAATATTGAAGTCTTCATAAATCTCAAAGTATTTAGAAGTTTCCAAGAGATCCGAAGAGTAATAGTTGTCAAATTCTTAAGCTTACAAGTTTCGAAATTGCTACAGTTTCCGAATCTTGAAGTTTTCAATTTGTACAAATGTCGAAGTTGTAAAGCTTCAGAATTTCGAAACTTTTCAAGAATTTCGCACTTCTTAACAATTTTTAAGTTTAAACGTCAAGTTTCGGAATTTCCAAAGTTTCGTGCATTTCGAAACTTGAAAAGTTTCAAACAGTTCCCCAGCTTCAAATCTCAGCAGATATAAAAAACTTCAAAATTCTATATTTCGAAGTTTCGAAAATTCCGGAAATTACAAAAAATAAAATTCCATCGAAAACATCTTTCATAAAATATATTACCCTCACCGGTAATAAACAACTCATAAACCGGTATGAACCATAACTAACTAGCCCCCAAAAAACTACACCGATGTCCCATTAAACCCGAAAACACTATAAAAATCCCCATCAACCCCCAAAAACCCACAACAACCCTGACCTTGCAACAAATGCCGATACTTCCTCGACATCAGCGCCCCGCCTCCCCAAGCCGCGTCCACGTGTAACCACATCTCGTACTTCCTCGTCACCCGGGCGATCTGCTCCAGAGGGTCGACCACCCCGAGAACCGTCGTCCCCGCGGTCGCGGAGACCATGAGCGGCACGGCGCCTTCCTCAACGGCCCTCCGCACCTGGGCCTCCAGGTCCAGGACGCACATTTTCCCCTTCTCGTCGACCTTGACCTTGTAGACGTTGTCGGTGCCGATGCCCACGAAAGCCGCCAGCTTCACCACGGAGTAGTGCGCGTCCTCCGAGGTGAAAACCACTAGTCGCGACATCTGGCTCATCCCGTTTTTCTTGATCTGCGGGAACCTGCGGTGGCGGGCCAGGTTTATCGCGTACCCGTTCGCCATGGACCCGCCAGGGCAGAACATCCCGTCGCCTTTCCCGCTTTCCCAGCCGACGATGCGGCGCATCTCCTCGAGCACTCGCTCCTCCATCAAGCTGAAAACCGGGGACACTTCGAAGGTGTACACCGAGGGGTTCAGGGCGTCCGTCAGCCATTGCCCCACGAGCCCGTAAGGGTCCAAGCCTGAAAACAGCTGGTTCACGAAACGCGGGTGACCCGTTTTCACGCTGTATTTTATCACGTCGCTTGTTAGCTGAAGGAGCTCTTCGTGGCTCGCGCCCTTGGGCTTTAGTTCGAGGTCCAGGGCGGCCAGCAGGCTTTGCGGGTCCATCCATTCTACGACCTTGTTATCCCTTTGGGTGCCCTGGAATGTGGTATTTTATGGAGGAGACTGTAGATTAGGGCAGGGGTGTGGGAATTTTGAAGTTTTTGACTATTTTGAAGTTTGGAGGTTTTGAGATTTCCGAAGTTTTGGAGTTTTGGGAATTTTTTGATTTTGGAGTTTCGAAGTATTGGAAACCTTGGAATTTAGATGTTTTTGAGAGTTTTCGGTGTTTTGGAAATGTAGAAAGTTCTGAAGTT
>JAPYZK010000133.1:0-37088 GCA_030522785.1 Platygaster equestris
TGAGTATATCATAACTTTGGAAACTCTAGTATTTTGCATTTTATTCACTGTTTTTGCGTTTTCAATCGTACCATGAAAATAAAGAATTTCACATGAATCACTGAACACTGTCTTTTCAAACGTCATTATATCCACACCTTAATTACATTGCTTCAAAATTCGAAGCAAAAAATATAATTGTGTGAGAGGGGGGGGGGGGGGGAAAATGAGGTGAAAAATATTCCTGATAAGGCCCCCCTTGTGAACAATTGTCCGAGGCCCCCATTTCTATAGTTACGCCACTGTTAAAATCAGTAGAGGTCACTGAAGATAATTGTGTGAGCACAATCCGATGGATAAAAAAAGACTTTATTGATAACGAAGCAGAATGAAAATAATAGCACAGTTTACAAAATTGATCTGATAAAGTATAGAAATGCATTACACGTGCACAATAACCCAATAATAAGACACACAAATGCCACACGAATTGTACAATCGATAGACAAAGAAAAGAAACCGCCCGATATAAATATGATACGCGTCGCAAGACTATTTACCGAATGTAGTTGGTACCGAAAACGTGCAGGAATGTCGGACAGAGACCGCGATCTCTGCCCCGAGCGCTGCAAATCGGCCCAGAATTATCCCCGAATAATCACTTGCGAGAAGAAACCCGTACACCTGAAACGAACCCGCCGAATGTTAAAGCTAGATCGAACCAGGAACCGGACGCGAAACTCGGTTATACGTAAAACAGCGAATTTATTTTAGAAAATGATCAAACACCCGCGAGACGTGCATTAAAGAGAAAATACCGCGCCGGACCGAAACCTCCAAACGTTAAATTAGAGCGATACTGAAGGTGACTTTCGAAAAGAGCGTAGGCACCAAATTTGAGAGAAAACGAAGGTACGCTAGATGAAAAACTAGAGAGATAGGCAAAAGAGGAAAAGCGGACCCACAAGGTGACCGACTTCCAAACGTAAAACGTCACAATGACGCAAACAGAGTTAATCATCAGTTTATGCATTGTGGCTTATGGAAGATATCGATATACTTCGATCTATCGATAGGTAAAGATTTCATGAAGATTAACCAAAAAAACGTTTTTAAGTAGGGGAGACCGGGGCTAAGCCAGCACGATTTTGTATTTGTCAATTGTCGAAGACAATTTCAAAATTTCGTAAATAATAATTACATTGCCGTAAAGTGTGGATCTTAAGGTTCAGGTTTCACAGGAGATATTTTTTTGTATGACCGAAAATGTTGTTATTATTCAAGTAAACAGCAGTCATCTATAAGTGGGGCTGAGTCGGCAGTGTCGGGGAAAGCCGGCCCCCCCCCCCCCCCCCCCCGGGACTGAGGCGGCACTCACTATTTTACAAACGAAAAGAGCATATGACGCAGGTCAATTATTTCACAAATAAAAGATAAAATGTTATAGAGTACGGAAATATGATTTATTCATTCATTCGTTACAGAAAGAAGTATATATTTATCATTTCAATAATCAGAATCAGAGGAATATATGCATTGCGTCGTTTTCGATGCTTGTCTTGCACTTTTTTCTCTTGACTTAGCGATTTCAAGCTTTTGGCAACTTGGTTTTCATTTTTCCGACCCCTCTTTTTTGAAACCGCGATTGCCTAGTTTGGTTTCTTTTCCGATGCCAGCTCTTCTACTAGTCTCCTCATATTAACTGGTGTGTCATTGAGAATGGAAGTTTTTTCACAGCAAGGACGGAATTCTTTATTAATATTTTGTCGAAATTCGGTTTTTTACGTATATAATGGCGCACTATTTTTCTAGACACATGAAAGATCGAATGTGACTTAAAATACACGTCAAGCGAGTGCCGACTTAGCCCCGGTAATAGACTGCCAGCTTAGCCCCAAATAACAAATTTGGGTTGTTGTTGAAAAAAACACATGTAAAAATTCAATAAATGATACGTACACCGCTGATAATCATTACTGGGTCTCTAATTAACAATAACATTAACTCATCTGTATGCTACGAAAATTCGAATTTCGGTTTTCAACCAAAAAACTGTAGAACCCAAATCTTTAATCGATGCCATTCTCGCGGCGTCAACACAACGTTTGAAGCTCTAGAATCTTGCACGTCCACACGAATGACGTGGAATTTTTTCTAAATTACTTGGGCCTTAAGGCCTGTTTACGTATTAGATCGCGAGTTTATACACTGAACAGTTTCTTCGTTTTTTCACAGTGCCGGCTCAGCCTCAGTGCCGGCTTAGCCCCGGTCTCCTCTACCAATTTTGAGGTTAGAGTGATGAAAATTCAATAATCTTTTGTATAGACTATGTGCATTTCAGAATTTTCTATGGCAGCGCTCGCAGCGGCGCTCCCGGAAACAAATGGAGGATAAACCATGAATTAGCTAGCATTGGCACTTATGTGAATTCATATGGATTGACGAGTTTGTTTGTTTCAAGAATGGCAGAAGTTCACAATTCGAAACGTTTATAATTATCAGATTTCTCAAGCTCTTGAACTTCATAAATTTTAGGAGTTTTTGAATTTCCGAAATCCAAAAACTAGATAAGTTTTGTAAGATTCAAAAATACTTTGAAACCCCACAATTTAAAAACTCCGCATTTCTCAAAAATTATTAACAACTCGAAAAATAAAAGTATGAAAATTTTAAATTGATCGGTTTTAAAATCTAAAAATGAAGAAATTTGAATAATTCCTGAATTCTTAAATTCTAGGATCTCAGAATCGAGAATTTTCGAATCAAAAAATCCGAAATAAATGACTGAATTTCGAAATTTCTCTGAATCTTCAAATATCATCCATACTTAAAAATTTCACAATCCAAAGTCTGAAAATTAAATTTAGAATATTAAGCACATTTTTAAATTCAGATGATCAGAATTCGGAATGTCCGTAATTTTTGATATTAAGATAATAAATTCATCAATTGAAATTATATAACTTTTATTATTATTATATAACTATAGCTGCGGCGGCACCGACGTAAATGCACATAGTCTATAGTGGCACAATATTTTTTCGTGCGGGCCATTCATAGTTGCCGTTCAGAAATAGTTCCGACACCTGCGGATATTTACGATCCGTACATGCATCCATACGGCGATGGCATGTACACGCCACGTGCTGTTTAGCGGCTAGATGCCATGCGGAGCGTGACTCGTAGAAACAAGGCGAGGAATGCCGGAAAAACTCTCCGACAGTCGCTAAACATTCAGCCATATGGAAGATAAGGAGCGAGAGAAGTGTTGTTTTAATTTTACGAGGCTTAAGAGCTGTTCGTTACGGGCTGAGATTTTCAAGCATTTCTCATGGAAGCGCGATGCCTGGAATATTCCGTATTGTTCGAACGATTCGTTGTCACGTTTTCCTTGTATCGATGTAAATAGTAGTTTTTTTGGTTTCGGGAAATTGCTTTCAATGGTAATTTTATTTGTAATGAAAAAATTCTGTTGGTAGAGCCATGTACATTGGAATCTCGTAATGCCTCTTGCACCTTGAGTTTTATTAGAGAGATTAAAAAGATTGTGAGATATAACATCATAAATATACGTGTAATTTCCATTATGAAACAATTTTGATAATTGTTTGAGAACCAACTTAATTCTTATAAATTTTTAGAAATGTTGTAATTATTATTAAAACTAGCTTTAGGGTCTGAAACCAGAATATCTTCAATTAGAAGGTTTCCGATAATTTTCGTATCCCAATTCTTTTTATTACTTTCAAATCTTTTTCGTTTTAATAAATCCTAATTAATTTCCGTTATTTTTGCTTTGTCTGTATTCTACGAAGTACGAATTATTTCCATCCGGAAAAAACCATAAACTACAAATTTTCTCAAGAATTAGCCACAGAACGCGCGAATTTCCCGAGAGAAAACGCTATCCAACACGCGAAGAAAAGCGCGTGACGCACGCGACTCTCCATGATACGTACCCCCCACGCTCGTCGGCAATTTATGCCCAATTAGACTTGAATTACCGCAACGGCTCGGATAATAGTTACGTAAACTCGTCATGCTGCGAGAGAAAACCATAAAACCCCGCGTCTTCCACATTCGAAGTCTCCCGCATTATCATCGTCGAATTCCAACCTCAAAATCTACCGTTATTTGAATGTACAATTTTCAGTTTTCACCCGACATAAGTTTCTGATATTCATTAAATTTTCACTATTGTACAACTTATTTCGATCCAAAATCGAAAAAAGTGATCCGAAATTCAAAAAAATTCTCATTCCAAATTAACCAAATTTTATGACATGTTTTTTGTGCCATAGAAGCTCCACGTGGCTAGGGGCCCTAATTTTTGAGTTTAACTCAAGCATTATAGTTTTGAATGAATTTTGGGAATTCTATAAAAAATACTGTTAGTTATAAGTATTCATCAACCTTCCATGGATTTCTCGCGCTCAATTTATATCAAGGAAGTCGTTTTCTAAAGTCTAATCACGAAGTGTAAGATACGTTCCGTGATTACTGAGGTCTAATTACTTTGTAGAGCACCACTCCTGCGTGTACGAATTGCACGAGGTGGTTGTTACATTCGGAAATTTTTCAGCTGCTTTGGAAAAGCTACATAATAACTGAAGTATGTATTTTTAAGCGTGTCATAGATTGAATATTCGTTTATTCACGTAGCAATACTGATTATGAGTTTGATTGAATAACACTTTTGTATACATTGCAATAATTTTTAGTTTTTTTTTTATTTCTGAACTGGGCAAGCTTTTGCAAAATTCATATACATTTAAGTGAAGAGTCCCGACACCACTTGAAAACCGCCTGGATCTGTGTAACAAACAAAACTATGACCTTTCAAATAACTGTGTATATAAATTTTTATGCTCAATTCGATGCCACGGCATTTCAAACAAGACTCGGAATGCTTACTTTTTATTAAGAAATAAGTTCATTTTGACTCCATTGATGACATTGAAATATTTTAATGTGCAAAAAATCTGTATAGCTCTAACCTCAAAAATGGCAATTTAGACTCCATAATAATAGAGTCAACAATAGAGACCAAAAATTGTTATATTCTCCATATTATGGATAATCATTTTTGGAACACGCAGGAAATCCGAGCCAATTTTATCCAAAACACCATAGAATTTTCGACAATCGATATCTCTTTTGGAAACAAGAACTGTCACAACAAGATTGCTGTCAGAAAAACAATAGAACTCTAGGGTGCAAATATCAATAATACATATAAATGTTTTCTCACTGGAATATTCTCATCTGAACGTCGCGTTCCTCTTTATTTGCCCGGTGGTGGACCATGCCCGCCATGACCTGCTGCGGAGGCTCCTGCTTGAGCTCCTTTTTCGGCTGCTCCTGCGGCTTCCTTCGCGGCTTGTCCCATCATTTGCGCTCCTGCGTTAGCTCCGGTTTTCATCATGTCCACTGGGTTTGGCATATCTCTTTTCTGTAAATATAGTGAATCTATATATTTTTTTCTAAATTGTGTTTTGTCATGGAGTCTTCGGCACATTTATTTTCATTATACTTCCTCTTCCTCTTCACCCTTTTCATGGAATCCCCCTACACCGGTATTCACGTAAACTCGAATTATCTGAGACCCAATATTGACTGACTTGGAAAACCAAGTGACGGTATGGTCGTCAGACATGAATTCGAACCCCTTTTTCGGTAGTCTACATGCCCCATCTAAAATTTGCATGCCATTCTGGAATTTTTTCCAGAAGAAAAATTCTAGACCAGCCGGGATTCAAACCCATATCCTTGGACTTGGCACCGTGGTGGCTTAACCACTGAGCCACAAAGCCCGCGAACATAGTAGAAAAGGTTCATACCATTTTATTACCGTATTCTGAGGGATTGGTTATGTACTGGAAGAACCCATTCTAGGTAATAAATAGCCATTTAAAAGTATCTTGAACTTCATATTTTTCTGTACATTTTACAGTGTTCTTGAATTTTATAACTTCAAAAACAGTGGGTTCCGTAAAAGTGTAATAACATATGATGATAGAAAATTGAAGATTACTGATTCGTTAGACGTTATAATTGAAAATTGGAAACACAGTGTACAAACAATAAATATTAATGGACAAAAAATTTACACAAATTGATGAACTCAATTAATATTTACCTGGCGCAATGATTTAGCTGCAGCTTGTTGAGGTTCAGGTTGTTGGGGTTTTTGTTTGTTGCACTGTTTAAAACCAAGTAAAGCAATTAATTACCAAATAATAGTATTCTCAATTGCAATTATTTGTTAGATTTCTAAAAAATGAACAAATTCTCTGATGAAACTCTGAAATTGATTATGAGTTACAGCTCTTTAAAATTCCGAGAACATTTTCCATCATTCTTGAAAATGTCAAAAAAAAACTTCAAATATTATTTCCACTAATTCACGAAAATTCTCAGAAATACCGAAGAAATTCGGAAAATCGTCCAAAAATATCCCGCAACAAAAATAAAATCTTCACTGTAAACCTAACCAAATCCTAAACATTACCCCACCAGATATTTTTTTCAATCCCAGAAAACAACTAACAAAAAATCTCACCCCCATAGGTTGGTCTTGGCTCGCCGGAGCAGCAAAAACCTATAACAAAGAACGCAATAAACGTCTGGAAA
This sequence comes from Platygaster equestris, assembly GCA_030522785.1. Classification (NCBI taxonomy): domain Eukaryota; kingdom Metazoa; phylum Arthropoda; class Insecta; order Hymenoptera; family Platygastridae; genus Platygaster; species Platygaster equestris. The sequence continues at coordinate 6,613 of JAPYZK010000133.1, forward strand.
ACTTATCCAATTTCTACGATTCGTATTAAATCGTCTTGAAACAACGTGAAAAACGAGCGTTTCTTACCGCTGCTGCGCAGAGGGTGATAACGAGGACTACCTTCATCATCTTGTCAAGTGAGTAACTCGACTTCGATCGCACTCCGCTGCACTTATATACGATACGTTTCTATCATTCGTGTTTTCACAGTGTCATAAATGTCACGTAACGCGCAGGAAATCATTCGCGAAATTCGCGCCGAATAAACATAGGAAGTCATTATCTTCGAGAGCATTCAAAACGTCGCGACAATTACGTCTAACAATGACCGCTGAAGCCATGAAATGATTACGATTTTTCACGCGGAGATGCAGGCAATCTGGAGGCGTCACTGCATGGATGACTGACGGTGTTTTCGCATTCTTACGTAACATTTTGCACGTTTTTATTTATCCAGAAGTCAGTTTAATTTTCAGAATGAGAAAAATGATTTTTTATCTGAATAATAATAAACCTAACCTCACATAACTTAGCCTAGACAAGGGAAAAAAATTGTACTTTTTTTGACGACATCGATGTAATTGATCATAAGAGGGCAAAAAGCATATATCATTTGATAAAAGGTGGGCGTTTTTTCCCACATGACAAGAATCGCTCGAAAAACTGCATTTTAGGAACGCTCAACATGTGCAAAATGTCCCAAAAAATATATATGTGTGAAAAGACAAACGTTTTCCTGGCAGCCTACAGATTTTCTTGGCGGGAGCTTTCCACTTTTTCTGACAGCCTCATCACGCGCCGAAACGAGGGTGGTATCGGTGACGGTGGCACCGAGGGGTGAGCACTTGCTGGGCTAACTTGCAAGAAAAGGATGGAGTAGACGCGAAAATCTTCGGGAGAGAGAGACAGCGAGACATGAACATCTCCGGGTCCGCAGTTATGGGAGCGCCTGTAGAATGGAGTAAGCATTGTGAATCAATAGGCTCCCGGATTCCAATGCGGTGGAACGAGCGTACCCTCCATCGTTGCACTGGAAAAAGCAAAATAAGTAGGGGGAGAAATATAATGAGGGTGGCAGCGATAAATGCGAGAGATGATAGATAGCACGTGCTCCCGATAATGCCATTACGAAGGAACTTGCGGGATCGATCGATGGAATCTTATACGTAAGTTTCCGGATTTTTTCAGAGTGAAGGGAAAAGTTATTGAAAGTCGAGTCATCAGATTCTTATTCAAAATGGAATAAAAGAGAAGTTGCGGTGAATTGAAGACGTTTTGTTCTTGAAAAGATTTGTTTTACGCTGTTTCAGATACCTTTGAAGGAACATCTTTTTGCTCTTGATAAACATAAACCTGAAAATCTTTAGATAACATACTGTTTGGGGATTTGTTAATTCTATTATTCATTTTTTGATGTTAAGTCTACATTTTACGCTGAAATATTCATACCACACAGAAAAATTCGTGTTCCAAGTTAAAATTTGTAGACTGCACGGTAAAATAGACGTTAGATGCTGTCTATTATAGAGAATATATAAGTGCCTCTCTAAGTAAAGAATCAAAAATTGCCAGTATGTCCCAAGAATCATTTTTACAATGAACTTTATAGTATTTTTTAACGAAAATTTCTTTCCATGAACTCTTCAGTGAACGATTCTCTGGTGCATGGAAAATTTTCAGAGAAAGATGTAAGGTTATGTATATACATAACACATAGAATATACATATAGTTTATGTATTAAACATATGGTCATACTATCTTTCGATATATTAATTGTTTCATTCAACGATAAAGTATCAACGTTGTTTTTTTCCATGGCACGAATGTTTTAATAGCATATGTACGGTGACGTCACATGTTATACTCACGTGATCTTTTTTTAATTTCTCGGCCAATTTTACAATAAAAAATCCCAGACAAAAAATTTCTTATCGAATATCATATTCTCCTTTGATTAAACATATTTTCGGAAAATCATCACCTTCTCTACTCAACAGCATAGATGGGCTGATGTTCCTTTTTGGATTGACCTCCTCGAGACCCGCCAAACTTCGTTATCGAAGTTCTGTCGGATCGATATGACTGACGAATTCCGGAATCGAGAAGTTTTAATCGCATTACCAAAAGGATACCTCGAACGAAGGCCATATTCAACGTTACCAAGGTGAAGTCAAAGAACAAAATTGCACACCGCATGGCCTGGTACACTTTTCTTGCTCGGGTCAACAACAAGGTTAAATGGGACAATCTGAGAGGCGACAAGGACAGAGGGAGTGGACGATGTGAGAGGATTTACTGTATTTCGGCGTTGGTTCCGGCGTGGGAGAAAATTTATGGATTCGGGCGAGAACATGTAGCTGCGAAAGGGCAGGTGGAGCTATTTTGAGAACAGCCCACTTCGGGCCCTCCGATGAGATCTTTCTTCCTCGATTTCTCGCGTCTCGTCCTCTCTCTTTTTAGATTCCCCAACCTGTTCCTCGTCGGTACTGGCAACGCTGGAACGAACGTGTGGATGAGCAGAAGAATGAATCGACGAACCATCTGGTCCCATCTTTGTGGCAGCTGCCACTTGATCTTAGCGATAGTTGGAAAATGAGTCCGAAAACTATACAAGGTTGTAAGGAGTGGGAAGAAGATAGCGGAATTTGGCAATCATGCACCTTGTTTGTTCAGGAATCGGGAACGAGGGTGAGAAAATTTACGCCAGACGTCATATATATGTATGTCAACGCTCTGAAAAATGAACGATTGGAGAGATTGGAAGCTGCGGAAATATACATGAGGAGACAAAAGACGAAAATTATTGACGGAGAGTCGCTCCCGCTATAGATGACTCATGATTAATTTCAAGAATATTTAACTCAACCCTCGACGTCTGATAGCGGAAGGGAAACGAGTAAACAGATACAACTACAGCTTTTTGAACCTTCAAAGGTTGAATCCGAGCACCTACCACCTGTTGCAGTAAATGTCGAAATGGTTTTACTTGCGAAACGCAAGAAATAGTGACTCAGGAATGATGGATATCTCTGTGATGTAAGCTTTTGTGGATTAATTAGCTGCACGAAACAAACAAACGATTCTGGAAACAATAAATTCAAGGAATTGGCGCGAATTCAGGGACTTATAATATATTGTAACGGGATCGATGTATTCTAATTTAATATTTGAATTTGGTTAGGTGTCGTCTGCCCCCTTTTAAAATTGCGCGAGTAAAGGGAAAGTCGTGTGGTATAAAATCTCATTGTAATCGTCTAATTTCTGGAATATTGTTGTTAAAATTATGTAAACTTTGTATTTTACATGTATGGAAAAGTACGCTTAGTATTTCGCGTGGTATATTTTGTGTGTATTTTGATTTTGTTGAGGTGAATTTGGTACGAAGTCAATAGTGCTGAAATGAGGTATTTATGCGGTTTTTTACATCATCTAATGACATCTGAATTTTTGTTTCGTTTTTATTGTATGTGATTTTCATGGTTTATTTATTTGATAAATCGTATTGTAAATTGTTTTCTAAATAATTGTAATTGTAATTAATTGTAAATTTAATTCTGCTCATTTTCATGTTGTAAATAGATTTGAGGTTATATAGAATCGATTTGTTGTTGTTTCGTTGTAATCGATAGATCGATAAATCGATATATCGATTTAACCCATTTCCTTCACTAACCATCCTCAAAATTTAAAAACACGGCGGGAGAATTTGAATAAGTTTATTTTTCCGTTACAATATGAATAGTATACGTATTCTAGTATTCTAGCGATATTAGTGCAGAAGTGACTGCAAATTTGGAGCAGTCCATTTTAACATAGCTCAAAATTTACTAAACTGCCCTGATGGGGAATAATTCATACGAAGTCGCATTTCCAAGTTTTCTCCGCCAATTCATGATATTTTAGAAAATCCTTTTCGAAAATCCGCACACTTTCTGAGCACGAGTGGACGATTGTCGCTTGTGTGTTTATTTTATTTTATTTTTTTTCAGACATCAACTTTATTCGGACTTCAAAAACTGTCCACATTGCTTCGAAACAGCTTACTTCCCATGACTCTTTTTTGACCTATTCCTCGGCAAATAAATTCTCAACAAAACGTTCGCCGAGTCTTGCACATCGCAAAAGAAGGAACGAGTCGATTCGAGAAGCTCTCGCACGCACGTCGCGAATCTCAACGAATTGGGATTCCTCGTCTCTTCGGAGTTGCGTGACGAGAAGTAAAGGGTCGCGGGGTATCTTGTCGAAGTTGCGAGATCGTTAGTCAAAGACGCTACCCGCGTTGATTCACAGCTTACTAAATAGACGGCGCTCATACGGCGCGTCTCTTTTCCGATCCTGCGCTTTGGAATGCAGACTTTGGCGACTGCGAGAGAGCGAGCGAGACGTACGACAAATGGTTTGCTGGGCAAGAAAGACGGATCGATGCTCGAAGCCCGAGGAAGCGACGAGGATGGAGGAACCAAGACTTGATCGGTTAAGTAGGGTTTACGAGTGGACTATACGCGTTCGGAATATTGTGGATAGTGTTGATGCGTGCCGGGGAATGGGCTCTCGATTGAGAGTAAACAACGCTGAATAAATTTCTGCGCTTTGAAAAATTCCGCTGTGGCAGGACTTATCGAGTGTTTGGATTTCTATTTGAGTTATTTGAATGTCACGTGCTATTTTCGGTGACGTTAGAGGTGAAGTTGTTTAGGTAACTGTATGTGGAAGGTTACTTTTCCGTAAAATGACTTAGGTTATGATAAATTAAATTTTTTGAGGTTATCGTAACCAAAATACATTATTCTGTTTTAGGTCTCGGGTCGTGTACCAACAAATGACGTAAATGGAAACGAAGTACATAATTTGAAAAACACATAAAAAGCAAATTCTGATAACGGCGAATTCAAAACCACGGATTTTCACGTATTTTTGGTCATCCCGCAGAACGAACGGCAGCTTATATGAAATAAAGTGGGCGAAAGTAGTAACGCAAACGGAAATCACATTCGGAGAGGCAGAAAAAAATTGGAAATTTTTCAAAACCATCGGGAAAAATAAGGCGGCCCTTCAAGGGATGCTAATGGGTCTCACAAAAACTCCGAATGTATTGACCAATATTGCAAGCTCGTTCGAGCACGCTTATATTCTGCGAAGTGGCAAATTTGGTCTTCAAATAGATGAATTGGCTATAGGCATAAAATATGACTATAGTCAATAGTCGAATACAAAATCATCATGTTTTCTGTTTGTAATTCGCATATTTTCGGTATCAAGGATTATAAATTGAGAAGAAATGCGTGACGGATAGGAACGTTGGTCAAAATTTTCCAAGAAAAAATACGACATTATTCATGAATGACTCCACGTGTATAAAATTGTACTATTTCTGATTGAGGACATTGATAATAATATGAGAACCTATTTAAAACTGATGACCGGGAGTATTTTGAGGACGAAATGAAAACTCCGAAGTTCCCTATTTAAGATGCCTGAGGATTTTGAATACATAATGATGACAAAAATTCCGTGTCGGCAATACAAGAACAAAGGAAATGAGAACTTTGAGAATGAATTGAGTATTTTAAATTTTGACTCGGGTAAGTCAGTGCAGAGAAAAAAAGGATGTCATTCGATACTCGATGTCGACTGAATCCCAATGGACATACGCAAAGAAATCTCAACCCTCAATGAATCAGATTAAAGAGATAGATGCTGAAATTTTGTTCACTTATTTTGAATGAACAACAATCTTCGTCAATTATTCGATAAACTGATTAAACTAAAAGGAAAAGTAAAATTTCACTCATTTAGGTTCAGAGTCAGAGAGGCGACGTTCATTCGACTGAAGATCATTAAAAGTTAGCGGAATACAAATTTCAAATTCCTACTTCAAGTGTTTATTTGAAAATGACACTTTCCAAGACCGGAAATGCATTCACAAAACGACGCGCAAGGCGTCTAATTCATAATGGCGAAACCAGTCGTCTCAATGTTGTCAATGCTTGAACGTCTTAGGCTCGGTTTTCACGGGTCTCCGATGTCAGCCGAGTAATCTTATCCCTCGAACATATCTAACTCACATAATGTCTCTCGGTCGGCAGTCCCGAGCCGGCACCGCAACTCACTCTCGTTATACTATTTCACATAATGTGAAAAGTAACGCGGACAATTGTCCTCTAGTTCGTCAAGCACCGATCGACCTTGAAACTTTGTTTCAAGGTCGATGTCGTTTCCAGTGTTTTCGCTGCGCGGTTAGAGTCATACACTGACGAATCAGTAGTTACATCAAATTTCACTGTCATGATTCAGTGACTATCTTTCTTTTAATCATCTCCTCACTAAAAATGACGGAATTTATACGGTCACGACGCTGTTTTGTTGAGCAAGAAAGTGCTAAGAGGCGAATTCGCACTCTGCAAACAAGAGTCTCGTCGTTTCTGGGATAAAGCTATAAAGTGTTTTCGTGTTAACATAGTAGAAAAACATGCCGAGTGTTTCAGACACGGTTTCGGAATCAGGAGACGATTTATCGTTTTTGCCGGATGTCTTAATGACGCGATTTCCATACGGTGTATTAATGGTCGTTATTTCAAGTCATCACAGTTTTCAAGCTTTTATCGCGTTGATATTTCTTTTCCCGAGAAATTGAAAATGTCGTTAAGTATGGTAATACCACACTGCATATCCAAATTTTGGACATGCTGTGTATACTGTAAATAACGCAGGTAGCAAAATTTACATGGTCTGTAAATGACTACTACAAAATCATCTACATAACCGGAGTAACTCATTTTGTCTGAAAGACATAAATTATGGTGGGGACCGAGCCGCGGTATTTTCATTCGATCACAGATTACGATCTTTGTGTTGGGACGATTATCTATTCATTCAGTTATGGGCGAAACTTTCGGTTGCGGAATGTTGGAGTCACGAGATGCTTTCGTGTCTTTCGCAATTTAGAGGCGGTCTCGAGCTGAGGGTTTCTTCAGGCATGTGTGCACGTTGGGGAAGGCCTTTCGAAAAGGCATTTTTGTGAAACGGTAAAAGTGCAATGAACGTGGAAGTATACCGGGGGGAAATAGTACATCGTTGTAGAATCAGGAAAGGTTGATTTTGACAAAACGAAGGATTGTGGCACGAGCCGAAGGCGAGTGATGCTATCGTTTTTGTGAGAATCGCCGTTTGTTGAGTGTGCAGCACAGTATTTGTCTAATGGTATTATAGAATGGTATTATAGCTGAAAAATACGTTTTAAGTACTAATTTTGAGGTTAGAGTGGAGAAGTTCTTGTTTGACTACGGAATTCTGAATTTGAATCACTGCTTCGTGAATCTCATCATGGATTATGAGTTATTAACTTGGTTTTTATTTTTGTTTTATATCCTAAGTTCAAGATCCTTAATCCTGGATCTCAAATCATGAAAAACAAGTTGGGATTACTTCCTAAATCATTACACCATCCTGAAACTTCAGAAAGCTACGCAACTGCAGAAATATATTCGTGAGTACAAATTTTGAAAATTTTCAGGTTTCAAGTTTGATATCAAAATGTCGTGATTTGATGCCAATGCCGATTAGTATTGAAAAACTCATAGACCTTTCGAAATTCCGGTAAAAAAGGTTGTATTGTTACGGCAAATTTCAGATTCGTTAGCTTGAGGGTTGATAGTCAGTTGCGCAAAATTTTCGGGTTTCTAAAGTGCCTAACCCAACCTGGAGTAGTCGGATTTTGCTACGAATATCAATTTTTCTTTCTACCTGAGTTTTTTACCTACTCTGCATATTTTGCCCAATTGACCGTCCACCGGCTTGAGATTGGTTATCGCGACCAATCTTGTTTGTTATTCAGACTATACTAACGTCGTTATAACTAGCCATCCTGAATTAGTTGGCTCTATATCAGTTACTGCAACCAATCTAAATGGCTCTTTTGACTACCGTTTCCATCTAGACTAGCTATTCTAGATTAAGGGAGCTTCCATAAATGATGTCACGGTTTGAGGAGGGGAGGGGGTCAGCACACCTGTGACAGTTTGTGACAGGGAGAGGGGGGGGGGGTGTTCTCGATAATGTGACGTCACAAATTTCGAAAATGTAAGATTTTGTGGAATTAATAATTCTACAACATTTTCAAAAATTTTCGAACATTCTACAAAATTCTATACAATCTACGAAATTCTATATAAATTCTACGAAATAGAAAAATTAATTGGCATTTCTCTGATTTCTGAATGTTAAATGAAAATTGAAGAATTTTCGAAAAATTGCAAGTATAATAACTAAATCCAAATTCTTGAAACTTGAAAATTGATGGAAATTTTGGAATTATGGGTATCATAGTAATAATATTCATAGTATTTGAACATTTTTTGAGATGCTGGGATTTCATTAGATTTCAAAAATTTTTCATAGCCTTTTCCTAGTATGACACCTACTTTGAGAAAAACAAGGAAGACGATAAAAAAAACCTTCTTTGATGTTGATTTTCTCACGTATATTAATTGAATTAAATAAACCACAAAAAACATTGTTTACTTTCAAATTTCACATTGTGACGTTACACGAGTCGAATTTGTGCGAATTTGTGGCACATTGTGACAGAGGGGATGGAGCAGATCGAAGGAACGCCAAAAAACTGTGACATCGTTTATGGACGCTCCTTCAGTTGGCTCAACGTTTGTCACTGCAACCAATATAAATTGCTCTTTGTACAATACCGATTTCACTGGGCTAGCGATTCTAGATTTTTTGGCTAAGATTGGTTACTGCGACTAATCCTAATTGTTATTCAAACTATATCGAATGCTCTAAACTAGCCGGCTTGTTTCAGTTTTAATGTACATACAAATAAATTCAGGATCTTTATTTTATTCGTTTTGTTATGTTCTTAATATCTGCATTCCTAACAATTATATTCAATGAAAATAATTCACAATTGTGAGTTAAATTCTCCAAGTTCTACTGTGAAACCTGAGCTGACCTATTTATATGTCAAAAATTTTAAATATCGCCATCAAATACCGAAAAAAAATTTCAAAACTGTAACGGAAAGATTTACAATTTAAATTTTTCCGCCGTATAATTTAAAATTTAAAGAAGGCTGGTGAATGGGAGGACAAATCGATACATTGATAGATCGATATATCAATGCAAAATTAATGCTACCAACTTGACCTAACGTGTTGCGAGGCTCAAAATTTGAAATTCAAATTTGGAAGATATCGATCCCGCTACACAATACGTTGTAACTCTACGTTAAGTATCAAGTAACTATACACTTGCGATGAAAAAAAGGACTTGTTTCTTCGGAAAGACGAGCACTCGAGTTTTCCCACTTAGAGCCGGACTCGCCCTTATTCCATTTGCACCCTCGTACTCGTGCAATCTAACGAATGCACAAGCTCAACCGCAAACAGTCCCACCTCCCTCTTCGACCCTTGTACCTACATTGTTTCCTCTCCGTTGCTCTCGTGTTTGTCCTTGTTACAGCTCTTTCCTTCTGCTTGACATTTATTTGCCCGCTTGTTTTTTGCGCCGCATCGCCTTCTTCGCGAGGGAAACTAAACTTCTCGTTCGCGTCTATTCACGTATTATAACACCAGCTTTATCTTCCCTTGGTTTACATGATTTACATGCACACTGTTGATTCTGTGGAATTTGTGTTTTTCGTGATATCGAGGGTCGACTCTCGAACATTGGGACATTTAGACCAACTCAATTAAATTGGGTTGAGCTAAACAATTCTTTTTTTGTTCCTTCAAAAAATGTTTTTCAAAAGAATACACACTAAAAAAAATTTTTCCATATGTATTCAACCCTTTTTCGGTCACTAAATATAGTACTATCGTCATTGACTGCATGTATAGGTAATGATTATTCGTTTTTTGATCATCAAAGGATCGTTGATATAATGAAATATTATAACCCTGTGGTATTAGTGGGGTAAGTCTCATGTACACAAATGTCCAGGCACGTGTTGAGCTACTTTCAAAAGAAAATTAGAAGTCTCCAGCTGTCGCGTCAAGTCACCCCGAAAGGCCTTTTCTTTCCGTTCTGAAATTGCGTTCTTCACGATGCCAGACCGGTTGAGCAACGCAAGGTCCTATTTTTTTCACGTTTATTGTGAGGATTTTTCGCCTAACTTTGTTTACAATACAAATTTCAGAGTCCAATTTCCCCTCGAGCTTGAATTGCACAAATTTGGGGAATACACGTTTACAAAATTGAGCCCATTTCGTACGAAGCTGTATAAAATACACACGAATCTCGAAATTTGTCTCTTCACCAACTTCCACCAAAGTTAAGATTCCCACAGTTTTTTGAGATGTTTACTCGATTTCATTCCCAATCAGCTCGATCTGTGAAATTAGTCAAACAGACCATTACGAGCATCAAGTTCAACTCGGATATACATATACATTTTTTCGAAAACGGGCGGCACATCTCGAATTTCCCTCTATAATTTAGTATTCCGTGCCATATTATGCAATGGCGGGATCCGCCTTCGCGGGTTGCCGAAACTACCCTATTTTCCCTATATTTTTTTTAGTCCGCACAATGAGCGACAGCTGCCCGCGCGACACGCGCCAGAAGAGCTGTTTTTCTCTCCGTCCTTTTCACTCTTAGGGCCCTGAATTTGGGACCGTCAAGGTGTTCCGGGATCGGCACGGGCCCGAAACGCCGTCATTGGTGAGCACCTCTCGCCTATCTACGTGAAAAAACCGTAATTCACGTTTTAATCGAAACATTCGTCCAATACATACACTCAAAGCTTGTAATTTGTCCCATCCTTCTGTCCTATACGATTGTACACACAACTTGAAGGTTCGATTATAATCGAACAAACTCGAAACATCGTAGAACAGTCGTAAAGCTCAAGTTTAACTTCTGTTTAGGCTACGTCCTACAATACGTACTTTCCCTCGAAAAGTTAGCTGCAAATCGGACACGTTCCTCAATGTGAAACCCAAGGTTAGTTAGACGCACTTTAGCAATCATATTGCAATTAGCAGCCAACTCCATAATTTCTACGGAACCGAGTTCTCGCTCGAGTGGACCGTGAAAATGATGGTACATATTCGGAGCTACAGGTATATTTCAGAGCCTCAAAAATCTCAGTCTAGATGGATCCATTGAGTTAGGGCATTTCTTCATTTCACGTCAGCATTAGGGTCCAGCATGTGTGCGATATCGCACACGGGTTCGGTCTTTTATATCCTCTCGCACGAGCCCGGATTATCGACGGTACACTCGGGAGGGTCCAGGGTGCGCGGATACACCAACACAAAGACGGTGAGTGCGAGGGATTTGCGGGGCCGTGTATACCTGCGGCGTAAATACGCGATGCCCTCATGAAGCGCATTGTCGAGAAGCCCGTGGATGTATCCGAAGGAATGGGGACGGATTTCTTTGTCAATATATTTCTACGATTTTGCGCGCGTGCATTATTTATGCTGTTCCGAATTGAAGGGGAGAGGGATTTTTCAGGTGGTATATAGGATGGGATTGAGGATTGATTTTGAAAGGCAGCACTGCAGCTATGGAGATTTTCGATGATTTTTACATTGCCGTGTTTAGTTTTGCCTGAATGTTTGCGAGGATTGATTTTGTTATTTCTAAATTATTTAAAAGTGAAGTACTTTGGACATACTTATCAGAAAATCCAGTTCGGATCAAATTAAGTTTCAATTCGGAAAAATGTATGCAACGAAATCGATGCATTTCTAATCTTACATAAAAATTTGAATGTTTAACCTAAAATTTGACAATTTGAGGTTAGGTGCAGCATTTTAGTAAATCAGGTAAGTGTGCACTTTGGCGTGAATTACTGTGAATCATGTAAATCATTCTTTCAATGCTTGCGAAGAAAACGATCAACTAAAGTGCCGCACCTAAGTAACTTGAAAACGTTAAACTTGCCGCCTATGTCATGCTAATTTTTGTATCGGATTAAGAATCGTTCAAAAAAAATAGGTTGTATTCGATAGATTGATCCATCGATGTATCGATTTATTTCTTCCCTTCAGCTTGGAAATTCTAATTTCTGCTGCGGGAAAATTTAGAATATTCGTTTTTTCGCCACAAGTATTTGAAAACCAAAAGAATTTGTGCTCGAACTTCGAAGTACAAGTATAAACCAGGGAATATAACAATTTATCACCGAATGCCACGTCGGTCGTGAAGTCCGTCAACGCAACGTTGAAGAGGGAAGCTCAATCAGTTCCTACATCCGCGATGCTCGATGGCGCGTGACGAAATGACGTCACAATTCTAGCCCAAGCATAATGCTAGCCTCGGTCGTACCCGTACACCGCGGCTGGATAACTGGTTAACGGTTTGTCTGTGCTCTTTCTTTCTTCTTCTCTGCTTTTGAAAGCAATCGCTCCACTTGCTGAGTGGCGGATCTATTTGTCCGAGCAATGTGGAATACGAATGGATTATTAACCTGGATCTGAAACTGTGAACCTACAATTTTTGATGATGTGCATCTATCATGGGCTACGTACACATTTTGATGTTTTATATAAATCTGAAAAAGTAAAACCGTTAGTGGATTTTACTAACTTCACAACGACCTTTATTCACAATCAGTAAAAAATGAGTTCCTGTTAAATTATTAGGAAAAACAATTAAATTGCGTTTTTCGATGGACAAAATTTTTTTGCTGATATTTGTTCGGGTAAGGTAAAAGTGGGTAATACCGCCATGGTGGGGAATATCGGCCAGCATGCGCTGGTATTATCGGCCACGGTTTGTTTCTATTTTTTTATCGAAATCGAGCGAATCAGTCTTGAAAATCAATACTCACTGCGTTCTCATGGTTAATTTAAATCAGATCCGGAAGCATTTTCTTTTTCGCGTTTGAAACAATCGTGAATCCAATAGTGGGCGGTATTACACGCAAGTCGCTGATACTACCCGCAACCGTATATTTCTAGCTTTTTTATTCGTTATAAAAAAAATTCGTCGACAATTATTTCAGTTCAAGAGTGATTTGATAACTTTTGAGTATTGCCCAATGAGCAGAAAAACTTTTGTTGTTGAAAATGTTAGTAGTCAATGTGAAAAAGACAATTTAACACGAAAAATCCTTAAGTGGTCGGTATTGCCCACAGTTACCTTACATCTGGCGATGAAAAAACTAAGTTTGTGGGGCAGCAGGGGGTTGGGAATAGCCGCCATTTTGAAAAAGGGATCGAGCTTATTTTTATCCAATAACTCGTTTGCATGATATGGTATTTAAAAATTATCGGTGTAAGAGCTATGAAGAATGAAATTATCTACAAAATGAGCACTTGATGAGCTCTGTAAGTTAATTGGGCTTGAAGTTATCGTGGGTCAAAGTTCATGTGGTAGAAATTGAATGCAGTTTTTTGCGATTAACCCCTTAACTTTCGATTTTTTTGGCATAATGCCTATCAACAAACTTAGAGTGTTAGTAATTACCTTTGAAATAAGTACTCAATCGTTGTTATTTAATCAACAGTTTGCGACCAATCCAATGCTAAAGTTCACACTGCATGTTCCTGAAATTACTGATAACGCCAGTTGATACTGTGTTCCAGAATATCATGTTTTTGGCATCACATAATTTCGTTATGGTCAGGTAAATGACACACCTATTTACGAAACCTTCCCTTTCACACAAAAGATCATTCCTAGAAAAGGAAACCCAAAATTTCCTAGCCTCTTCGACCAGAAATTTTCTCCCTGGAATGAAAATTGTTTCTGGAAAATCTGGGCCATTCATCGGCGGGTTTCCCATTGAAGAATTAGACCGGACCGAGACGGAAGTGGAAAGTGCACTTTTCCTTGAAGACCTTTTTTGTTGTTCTTGGGATGCTCTAAGTTTTATGATGATTTATGCGGCCGAATTAGGGACTTGTTATTCTTGGAGCGTCCTGTTATTTCACTAGGCAGTGATAGATTGATGAATCTCGCACCGAAAGTCCCGAAACACGATCGTGTGGAGGCTATCAATTCTCGACGTGATCTACAAACTTTTGTCACTTTTTAACGTAATGAATTTCAGGAGGTTGTGGTATGTTTGGTATATTTGTGCCAATTTATGAATTTGATCTGACTTTGATATTGGTATGCTCGGAATGGGAAATTTATTAGAGGATTAATAATTTTTCAAGATGTTCTGAAGTGAATTAGACAATCTGTTATCTCGCCGAAGTAACAAAAATTTATTATCATCCAGTTACCAGTACATGATACTACTACTGCATTATCTTAGAATATCTTTAGTCAAGAAACTCAGCGAAGAAATTCTGGTACATTTTTAGTCAACGATTCCTCAACTGAATTCGTGCAGGATCTTTCTGAAATGCCCGGTATAGTGTAGTCGGTACCCAAGGACAGAGGAGAGAGCATTTAGCTAAGCACGCGACTAGTTTTTGTCTTCGCTCTGAGAAAGGGAAGGAAGGAACTTGATCGCCAGGTGGCAAGTAGATTCTCCGCGATGCATCTTTCACAAAGGCCCTCAATGTATACGATTTCGCTCATCATCCGCATTGCTACATAATTTCACTAACCAATAATAAAAATCATTATCTTCCACACATGCAATTAAGTTATCCCTGACCCCGATTCGAACACATCTTTGACATACTCCGTTTTCTCAACACAAAAGTGTATAAATGAGAACAACCTTTCGAGCTTTTTTCATGGACATTGACAACTTTATCACGACTCCCATCAACTCCCCACATCTCTATGTCGCGTCGAAAAGCGCAACTGGTGTCGTTATCTCGAAACCGCACGAACCAAGGACCCACCCAATTCTCCGAGGGGAGTTTGCTTTATTGCGACGAAATCGCTTCCAGTCTAGCCCGCGGCGATGCTCTCCCGAAAGGAAAACATTGGAATGTTGATAAATTTGTCACGAATTTGCGTCGTTACGACTAGCAAAAGAGACGTAGAGGAGAACGGGGGATTGTTAACGAGCTTGGAACGCTGCCCTCATTCATGAACGACAAACGCGTCATAAATACACGGACGGCGTTGGAATAATGGGAATCATTGTCGAGTATTTATACGCGAGGGGCAGGCTGCGAATTATGATAGACAAGAAAAACTGAGGGGCTGTAATCCTCTTATTCCAGTGTGGACCAACACGAGAGGGGGTTCCTCATCAACTTGTTAAACAGTAGACTCGTCGGTCGAGGGGTTTTCTTTTTGTTGAAAGGGTAGGGTGAGCAATAAATAATTACCAAGGCATTTATTAAGAAGTTTTGAAAGGGCTGAACGCAACGTTATTACTGTATCGATGACAACGATCAAACATATTTTGGTCTTTGCCTTTCAGATGTGTATACTTGGGATTTTTTGGCAAAGGCATGGTGACGTGTGGTTCTAACTTTGTAACAAGGACGCTGTACCATGGAATAGGCATATTGGGACAAGATCGGGACGAAGTTGGGACACTGTAATGTTTCGACTTGCCATATATTTATCCGGCCGGATACTATGGACGAATTTATATTCGAGTTTTTCTCTTCAAATATCTCCTCTTTCATGTTTTAAATCTGATCTATTTTTAAATGTGAATTGACTAATTTGGAGAAGATTTGAAGAGGATAGTTTTGAGACTGCAGACAGCTGAATATGGAAACAGGGCGTTACTCTCACCATCAAGTGTAGATGCACCAGTGTTTCCTAATTTCCTTTTCATGGAGATTTTTTCACCCTCCCTACCTACCTTCCAAAAGGGGTGTTTCCTTTTTACGGAGATTTTTGTCCCCTCCCTACCTACCTTCTACGAGTGGCCTGGAATGACAAATTACCTTTTTGGGTCGACGGCTCGCGTTCGCGTCCGCGGTCAGGTCAGTTTCTCGGCAAAAAAGGAAAAACCATATCCGAAAGATACTTCGATGAAAATTCATATGTGATGTACGCCGAAGAAAGGGGGCCTACTCTGCATGGCATGATTTTACAGGACGAGCGATCGCAGCTCAGCCGGTGCATTGGAGGCATAGGAGAAAGGGAACACCAACAAAAGTTCTGCTCCAAAATAACGCTCAAATAAATTTTTTGTATGTTTCTTTTGAAAAAGCAAGTGAAAAACTATCGATTCATGTACAAATCTGAAAATGGATTTTTTCAGAGTAAGCCCCCTTTCTTCGGCGCACGTCACATATTTAGCGCGATTAAAACATTTTGTGAATGTTTGAAACAAATACGATGAGTACTTGGGAAACAGACGTAAATTGCGAGATAAGCAATATACAGTGATAAGCAATTCCAGACAGTCGAGTCACTATCACTTGTTACAATGTTAGTCAATTATCAAGAAACATTAACTAAAATTATCAAAAATCTTGTGAAATTGAGTATCTATATTCGTAAAACCAAAACTGTGCGAAATAGTGCAATTTTACTAATGTATACAGTAGATGTTTACTGGAAATTCACATAAGACGATTGGCAATATCATTCATAATCCCTATACTCATTATCATGAGAAAATCACTAATTTGTAGTGTAAAATCACGAATTGGAAAAGACATATGTTAGCCACTAAAAATTAGTGAAAAAACTCATTCATTAGGGACAATTATATAAATTTTCCAATCAAATTGTAAAATTTTACTAATTTAATGGTAAAATTGTAATAGTATAATATACTGCATCAGTACATCAGATGCATCAGTCTGATGCACCCTTCTTTCTATGTATACTAGTGTGTGCAAGCCAAAATCGCCTCTCCTTGGGGTACAATTTCATATAAGTCTAAAACATCGTTTGGCCTACGGTATTACATACGATATATGCACCGAAAGGTAATATACAGGTTTTTTAACGTTTTTTAGACCTGAACAGGGCAATAAAAGACCGTTTATAACCCTGTGGTAATAAAAAGCGTCATAACTACATGTAAGTACCAAACTCACTGGACTTAACTCGTAGAATAGTTATCTGAGTTTGTATGCATACAATAGACATAACACATTCGTAAACATTATTATATAAACATATTTCTAGAATGTTGATTCCGGAGTCTATGGGTCTCTCTCACCCAACTATCGGAAAATCCCTAACACCCACATACATTATCCCAGAAACCAGAAACAAAGCCGGCTTCGTTATCCGAAACGAAACGATTTATAGCCATGGAGCGACATCCGAGTTAAGACATCTGTTGAAGGAATAATGTAAATAATAATGGCGTTCTTTGTGCCCGATCGGGCCTACCTCCCAGCGCGAAGGTACATTGTGCAGTCACGCTCTTAAGTAGCCGACTTTTCGAGCGGTTAAAGACTGTGTCCGCACAACTAACACACTGTCGCGCTTGTCCATTATTCCGGCGACACTTTTTGTCGCTCCCCGAGGCGTCCGATTACGCCGACCCGTGATGACGGGAAAATCGATTTCCTGGAAGCATTCCCGAACCTTATTAGTCCGATGGAAAAACCGAGTGATTGTTCTGTTTCGAGAATTTCGGAAAGGTATATGGCGTTTTATGGAATTAACACGTTCTTGATAATTTTTCAGTACTTTCAAGTTTACAGGGAAATGCCTTGGTTTCATTTTTATGGGAGTATAACAAGTTTTAGGTTTCCAACATAGTTGATGAAGGAAAAGACAATCGATAGATCGATGTATCGAATGGAGTGAATTGAACATCGAAACCAAACGATCTAAATCGAATCTAGGCGCCAAATTAAAAACTCCCGCTTACGAAGTAACTTTACGAGGAAATTCGGTCACAACAAACGCAACAAAACATGGAATGCAGGTATTCTAGCAATCACACAATTTCTCCAAAAGTTTCAAAAGATTTTGGAACGTATTTCGAAAATTCTGGAAGCTCCGAGAACTTTCGATATTCTTCTAGAAATCTGTAATTATCTCTGAAGAAAACCTATAGAAAGTTCGAAGAACCCCGGCGGCTCGGGGGGTTTCTAATCGGCAGGATCGCCACCGGGTGGCACCGGGTGGCGCCCTTTGATGTCCGCCTTTCCTTACGTCACGTGATTTATGCCCCACGCCATTTTCCCCATGGAGATATATGGCCCTTTTTTCTGGAAATCGTACCTGCGTCGAACATTTTTTTGCGGATTTTCCCTGGTAAACAAGTTGGTCTGTCTTTTTCTGGGTCGTCTCTGAGTGACGGGGGACTGGCAAGGTCGTCTGCAAGGTTATGTTTCTCCGTAGTTTTTTGATGATTCTGAGAAAAGATACAAATAACTTAGGAGTCATTCTGGAAAATGTCTAAAATTCGTACAAATTCCAAATAATTATAAATTTTCTGTCATTCACTCATAGGGTTGAAGTTAAAGTCCACACAACGATCGTTTTTGTTTTTCATCGATATATCACACGGACACACACACGGACAGATGGATAAAATTTTTTTTATTCACGATGTAATGATTTTTACAGACTCCCCTCAGGTAGAATGAGAGTTATTTTATGAGCAAATGTATTTAGGACACATTACAATCAGTATTTTCCGGTGATTAAAGTGTACTAAAAGTATTTTACACGAAACAAATTGGCACGTCATATTCTACCTATTATAAATCTATCAATATATTTTCCCTACTCGATATCTCAATGAAATCGTGCCTTGCATGCGCATACCTAATTGCTGCATTATATGTGAAAAAATCTCCGAGCTTAAAGGCGAGGAAAGGCAAAAAAAGGCATAAATAAGGCGAATCATCACATTTTTCGGGGTTTTACGATGTCTGTAATTTATCTTTGTTCGACATCTCGGCGAAATCACATGTAAAAAGTGTAAAAACATATTTTTTTTTATCATAAAAAAATCATCGAGCTTACGAATAGAGATCGTGGTTTAAAACGCAATTAAAAATGCATCCACGGTCCATTCTGTGGCAAGTACGTGAAGTATGCTTTTTTTTCGTAATTTGAAGTATACATTTGAAAAATCATGAGCATGTTTGCTCATGATCTGCCACAGATTGGACCGTGGATGCATTTTTAATTGTGTTTCAAACCACGATCCCTATCCGTAAGCACGCTGATTTTTTTCATGATGAAAATTAATATGTTTTCGCACTTTTTACATGTGATTTCGCCGAGATGTCGAACGAGGATAAATTTCAGACATCGTTAAACCCCGAAAAATGTGATGATTCATCTTATTTTTGCCTTTTTTTGCCTTTCCTCGCCTTTAAGCTCGGAGATTTTTTCACACATAATGCAGCAATTCGGTATGCGCATGCAAGACACGATTTCATTGAGATATCGAGTAGGGAAAATATATTTATAGATTTATAAAAGGTAGAATATATCGTGCCAATGAGTTTCGTGCATGTAAAATACTTTTAGTACACGTTTATCGTACACTTTATACCGATTTTAATGTATCCTAAATACATTTGCTCATAACTCTCATTTTGCCTGAGGGAAGTCCGTAAAAATCATTACATCGTATATAAAAAAATTTTATCTATCTGTCAGTGTGTGTGTCCGTGTGATGTATCGATGAATAAAAAAAAACACGATCGTCGTATTGACGTCTGATACTTCAACCCTATCATTCACTCTCCGGAATCGTGACAAAATCGCCAAATCGTTCATCAATGATCACGTAAGTTCCAAATTGTAATCCTTCGAGTTGAGGTGTATTTTTTGTAAATACTTTTCAATTTTCTTCCATTCGTGCAAACTTGGCACCATCTTGTACGAAAAGCTGAAGAGGCTCGTACAACGGCCTCATCGCGAAGTTTTCTCCTTCGTTTTGTGCCCTTTTTCTCGTTCCGCGCGCCCGCGGCTAAAGCCGGTGAGCGAGAGAGGGAAAAGTCGATGCGGGAGCGAGGGCGACGGCGATAACCCCACCGACGCGCGGGAGATACAAACAATGCTATCGCTGCTCGATTTACCCGTGGAAACGGCAACCGCGCTTCCCGATCGTGATCTACAGAGCCGTAATCATACCTCGTGTAACCCGACACTGACCCGCTTGGGATTAAGGATTCGCAACTTTTTTCAGTGTGCTTCGGAGAGATTTTTGATAAGGAGTTATAATTTTTATGTTTTTTTGAAAAATTTTGGTGAAGTTGGGTAAGGGCTGAGTTACTGTTGAAGGAAACGTTTATCAGTGAACAAAAGACACACGTACGTATTATACTCTTACTAGCTCTCAATTTTTGGAAAATCATTCACCAACTGAACTACACCGAGATAAATTCTTCCTCTTAATTATTACAGCAGAAGTAAGTTTTTCAGCGTAATCTTGACAGATTTGCCTACGTAACTGTAAGTGCGATATCATTGAAAGAATCATTTATTTGATCGTATTTTTAATCTTGGCCGTATGATATTGCATAATTCAATGCAATTCAAGGTGACAAGGTGACATCTTTTGATTGCCTATCGCACTAGCAACTATTTCTCCATTCACCCTCCACCGCACGTAATGGATCGCGGGGACTGGACATAATCCAAGCTTAGGATTCGGTAAATTCTAGTCTCGGCCAGCACAGTATTAACTCGATAATCGAAGAACGCAGGCAAACGCCTGGAGAATGCTAAATTTCCACGGACTGCGATTCCCTTCAAGACCTGTCAGAAGCTTGATGTCAACATTAAAGCAAACAATCATCGATAAACTACGTATGCCTGTCCTCAATATGTTCGGATATTCGTGTACGTACTTCGAAAATCTTACCGAATCCAAAATTTCTGGAAATGTTTTACTAGAGGTATACTGATAATTTGAAGATTAGTTGCTCGTTGATCTGGATCCTCATTTGCCCCGTGGAAGCCGGGAATACTAAATGTCCCGTTTCGAAGAGAAAAGGTGTAGATATTCAACTCACATTTGAAGTAGGGGAGACCGGGGCTATTCGGGAAACTTTTTACATTATGCGAATTGACGTGTATACGAATAAGTTTCTGTTAAATCGATTTTCATACTTCTTGAAAGCTAAAGCTACTTTCTCCTAAGAGACAGTGTGAACAGCTTTCCTATAATTTCGATATTGTTCGTTATCCATTTGAAAAAGTTAGCGAGTGTCATGTGTCCGAATAGCCCCGATAGCGGTGCTATTCGGGGCAGGCACCGGGGATTTTCGGGGCCCAATACGACAAAGCAAATTGAAAATTTGAAGATATTCCATGCTTATTTCTTGAAGAACCGTATTCGTTACGAATATTTTACAACTATATTGATATAGATTGCATTCATATGATATATGAGTTTTGGAGGAAATCATTATCGCCCAAGTCCAGTATAATCTTTTTCCGTTTCCCCCGGCGTGCTGGCTGCAGTCTTGTACAATTTTCAGTGCTCGCTCTCGCTTAGGTGCAGTTTTTCTATTTATTTTACGTCGTTTTCGGGATTTTCTTCACAGTTGTATGTTTTAATGTTGCACCTACTTTTTTGCACCAAGCCCAAGTACGTCCCGAAATGCTCCGACACGATTTTGTGACATTGGAGCTTTACAGTAATTACACCCATGAAGATAAATCGAAATTACGACTTGCGTCTTATTCCTTGGTCAATACCGAGATGATCCACTCAACTCAAAAAATTTTTACTAGTTTTTTGGTGTCAAAAGTCGAAAAACTTAGAGACCCAAAAAAACAACTTTATATACGACGCAGAAAACAGAAAATCCTTCTGTATTCACTTCAACGGAGTTGACACGTCAGCTAAACTTTCTTGGGAGAACAGTCACATAGAGATCCAACTCATATTATTATGGGCAGTCAATCAGATTTTTTCTATCAAAGTTATCTTAACTGTCCCGAATAGCCTCGTACCTTCAATAGCCCCGGTCTCTCCTATACTCAAGTCTGTATTTATAGTTATTCTATCTTGGAATGTCTTCGCTGAAGACATACTGAAATTTATTCAGAAAAAAACGAATCCTGGTGTTTGTTCACTGAAGATTTACTCTCTTCTAAGCGCGTGCTCGTCCTTGCGGGTATGCAATGCCAACGCTTCTTTTAACTGCAATGCACGCTGTTTCTTGTTTCTGAAAGTGAACGCGCAATTCAACACTCGCTCCGTGTGATGAACCTTCTAATTTGACCACAGTATTTTTCATCTTTCCCGTTCCTCGTGGTATATTTTCCCTTGCAATTTGCAGCTGGGAACAATTCTTTGTTCTCAAGAAATTCTTTAATGTTTATCTGCATGACCTTACGAAAGTTCATGAACTTTTTCGTAGTATTGCTGTTCCCGAAATATAAATAATAAATCCATGAATTTGAATAAATTTAAACATTTTAGATTTTCAGAGTCTTCTGAAAATTTGCCAAACAATGTTCGAGACATTATCGATATGATGTCCGAGTTCGTTAGACAGTCATCAAATTGATTTCGATATTACGTGATTGATGACGAAAGTCCATGTAATGACTTGGGATCAAATTTATTACAGTGAGAGGCCGTGAAGATAGAAAATTCAGAGCAATTCGTAAGCATGTGGTGTTCAGTTGGCGCAGTAAAGCCTCGCGCCTAATCACAGGTGTGTTCACGAGCGCTTGAGCTTAATTACAGAGCACGCCAACAGCAACAGCATCAGCAGCGAGTTAGATGGAAATTCAAATAAGGTACTAACATCTTGGCCTCTACAATTTTGCTGAGCTGTACTCCGAAAATTCGTTCATTTTTATCACATTTCCGAAGAAAAAGGCGTGGAAATGTTATTTCGCGTATTGTAGAAGACACTCATTTGCAGTCCTCAATATTCGATGGGATTTAATCGATCATAAAATACAACAATTGCGATCGCAAACACGAATAGCAATATCAGTACAAGGAAAGGTTATGACATGGGTGCTAAATTATTGTGTTTGCCGTGACTACAATAAATAGTAACATTTGCGCCAACCATAAATACGGCTGTGACGACCATATTAACGACAGTGCTGTAAAGTTTTAGTTGTAAGATGAAACCTGTGTGTATAAGTATGATAAACATAAAAATTGAATCTTGTATCGCACAAAAACTTCACAGAATGAAAAAATTGATATCCTATTTAATGTCATTTTCAACTCATCAATCTCACAAACTCAATTCAAGTCTTTAACACTCACACCAGAACTCAAATACCATTGTCAGATTCAGACCTCTAAGTTGAGTGTGAAAAACTGAGAAGTTGAGGATTTCTTCGGAATGATCGTCCTTGGGGAGACGAGAACGGAAATTTTTCGTTGCGCTCTGTCAACGAGTCACGTCCCCATGAATGATACGAAGGAGAAGATGAAGGCGCAGAAGAGAAGAAAAGGACGAGAGCTCAGGCCACTTAGTAAATGAGGGGCGGCATTTGCTATGTGCGAGTAAAACGTGGTGGGAGCGTGTGCGGAGGCGGTAGATACGCGCGGAGGGGGCAGCGAGCATTTATCTGATCGTGGCATCGCGAAGTTTGCACGTACACCAACCGCTCGGATTCTACTCCTTTCCCACGAGGCAATCAGCCTACTTCGCTTCTACAGTCTTCACAGATTTTGTGCAGTGATATGGAAAAGTGATGGAAAAATTGTGGAACACTGTCAGAAGTGGAAAATATTTACTGATTTTTGGAGTTATAGATGAGTGATGAAGATACAACTAAAGTTTATTGGAAATCTTAGAGGAATTCGAAACTGTAGAAATTACTAACGAGACTCAGAGATTAATCGTGAAATTTGAGAAAACTAGTGCGATCTTGAGTATTTTTGAAAGTTTCAGAAATTGGAGGAATTTTTTAAAACTAATCGGACGTCCACAATTTTGAAGATTCTGCATCTACAAATGAAACTGAAGATAAGGTGCTGAAAATATGATGACAAAGAAAGTGCTGACAGCTGAAGATAAGGCGTTGAAGATAAAACGTATACTAGATGTACAGAACTCTTTGAAAAACGTTGAAATTTCAAAAATATTCTACAAGCTTCCAGAAAATGTATCAAGATACTTTCAGAAATCATGAAAATTTCTCGAAACCAAGTGCTGAAGATAAAACTGAAGATATGATTTTGGAGGCGAGTGAAGAAAAGCATAAAGACAGCTGAAGATAAGTCAAGAAATAGTACTAAATAATATACGACGCCGGAAAAAATGCTGTTCTAGTGGAAAAAATTGTCGAATGTAAATCACAATATATCACCTTTTTATCACTTTGTTTTTTTACTTTTAAAAAGTTTAGTCGTTCAATCGTTTTCGAGTTATAAACATGGTAATGCAGCACAGACGAAATTCCCGGTGTATAATCTTCTACTCCCAGACGTTCGGCAAATCAGCTCAATATTGATATTTATATGGTCGTCTCTGATGTTACGGGACATCTGGATGTTTGATTATCATTATTCCAACTGTCGTCATTTTCAGTAGTGGGCGATTTTATTCAATATTTTTAGGAATTCCAAAGTTCGGAATACCGTCCGAACGGATGCTTCGAATTGCTTGATTCTTTTACCAATCGACGCGTCTTTTTTCCGCCAACATTTCGAGGTTTGGTAACTATGTGTCTATTTGTCGTCGTTTTCGAGTTAAGATCGATGTACTGTAGAAATTTTCTAATTTTCGCGAAAGATACGGTAACGACCGAACCGCTTGACGGAATCACTCGATTCTTGTGTCTATGGACTCGTCTCGATGTCAGCAACATTTCGAGGTTAGGTAACTAGGGGTCTATCCAGGTATACACATTTATCTGTATATTTCTACGAATTTCACGACTTCCTAATCAATTATACGAGATCTTATACGGATTTAAAGGCAAAAATACGGATTCCATAGGTTTTTCATTAACGCAAATATGCATGCGCTTTTTGATATTTTTATGTATTTCACCATTGTCCCTTCCTTGATCTGTATCTAAATTGGGAAATATACAATTTGGGGTGTTAAAATTAGCATGGATATTTGGGCTAGCGAATACGTATCCAATAGGTATCTGATACTAAGGACGCTTAAATTCCCTAGGGCCGTAAATTTGGAACTGCAGATGCAGTATATGTATTCTGTACGCAATTCCAAATTTCTCGCCTTAGGGAATTGTAGGGTCCCTGGTATCGGATACATAGGTACCCGACAGCCCAAATGAACATGCTATAAATGACGGGCCCGTGTTTGAATCGTTGGGTCGCGTTTAGATTCCGTTGTCGAACGTCCTGTCTTTGCATCGAAGGTTAAAAAGAGAGAGAAATATAAGTTCGTTCGGTTATCAACTTCAACTCCTAACCTGTCCCAGAAAACTCGAGGTAGGACAACTTACGAACTTTAAGTGTACATCCTTCAGAACCATACATAATAGTTAATGACAAAATGTGCAATCTTCTTTGGACCGCCAAGAACCGTGGGAACGTTCACGAATCACTCCGGTGCCCAATCGAGCACCCAGGAATACATAATCGTCGTGCTCAATGAAGACCTTCCGAGAAGCGCGAGCGATTTTTGTCCCGCACTAAGAACAATAAAGTTTCACGCATCCGGGGGCTGGATGCAGGTCGTCTATTTGAATTTTAAAAGCCGAGCGCTCCTTATGAAGGATCGGCGAAAAAGTTGTCGGATCGCGAATACAGGTTCTCTCGATTCGCGAACGTCCGACGTTCTACAAAACAAGAGTTGTCCATATCGGACGCGAACTTGGTATAACGAACGGGTTTTTTTAGCGTTCGTTATCTCCCATGAAAATGGGAATGGGGATAATTGTTCTGGTAATTGTTCGGCGATTTTGGGTGGGATTGAAATATTTGTGTGATTACTTTATTATAAATAGTAGTAGAGGAAGTATAATTTAGTAGTCTGTTCTTTGACCGATATTGGTATCCAGATGGATCGAGTACAAGTCCGGGATCCCGGAATCGAAATGGAGAACGGCGCATTTCGTAGGCTTTGGGTCAGAGGAAAACGAATTTGATGATGTAATGTAGATGGGGGAGAAAGAGTCGCTTTTTTGTGTTCTTATTTTTCTAGAGAGAGTCGTTTCGATTCGAGTCTCCAGTGAAGATTGTTTTTAATTCATCACACTTCAATCATTCAAAGATATTAAATTATCAATGTTCCCTATCGGTTTGCGACATTGAGTGTTACAATTCGCATATCTCTTACTGTACCAGTTGAAGGGCTGTTTCTCTTCATGAAGGGTTAATTTTTCATGAAGATTCTGGACATTCTTCATTTTGAAGGTTAGGTATCTTTTTTGATTTCGTACAATGTTTGCCCTGACGAGGTGACATATTTCTTACGAGTGTGTGTAAGACCTAAGACGGCGAGAACGCCAGCTCTCTGGCGTGCGCCCCTGGTATTCTCCTGCCAATGGGAGTACCGTGCCTTGGGTGTAGGTACTCGCAAAATCAACAAGTAAAGCGCCCGGGCACGGGGCGCAAGTTTACTCTTTATTATGAATAAGTAGCCACCTTGTAACGAATCGCTGCCAAGCATTTAACTCTCGAGAAATCCGGGTCAAGTTTGTACGATTAATTCGCCTCTTTTTGCGTATCGTTCGCGCCTTACTTTACCCTCGTTTCACGATGCTTTGGATTTTTTAATTCTCGTCACGATAAAACTCAAAAAAGATGAATCGTTACGATAAAAAAATTTTAACAATTCCGAAACAATATGAAGTGTCATGAAAATATTCAGAATCTTCATGAAATGGAAGTAAAAATAAGTTACTGAAGCCTAAATTCGAAGAGCACGAAGCAGTTTTTTAATATTTTGAATATAAATTTCAAGAAATAATGAAACATCCAGTTTATTTCCGGAAAAACTATTTTTTATCATTTTTTATGAATAGTTGCAAAATAATTCTGGAAATTCGGGAAAAAATCCATAAAAAAGTGTTTTCACGGAACTTTGGCCTTAATGATAGTTTTTCCTCGAACGTCTATTTATTATAAACAAGAAACGGCACTTCCCAACCGATGTGACTTTTTTTCTCAACTGGCCGTGGCAGGAATCGAGAGCAGCTACACACTTTAATTACCATTCAGGCGGGAAGGTGGACAGAAAGAGAGGGCGAATCCCTTGCTCATGAAAGTATAATACTCTCCTCGAGTCACGAGCCTATTCTCTCATTCGCCATTTCTACTCTTTTCAGCTTTGTGCTTTCCCCTCGTGGGGAACAATTTCCTGCTCGTTAGTTACGTTTTTCGGCCTTGCGGGTTTTACCGGATCTGATTTCGCGAATCTCGCAGTGGTTTGCGGTTATGGATTGTATAAATATATTGAACTGTATACAGTTAAATAGCTGTAAGTCCTTCATATATAGTGGGCATGCGGTTTTAGTCCCCTGAACAGTCAAATCCAGAACTTTCGATTTCGGCTTGTAACGGAAAAGTAACAACACAAATTTTCCCGCCGTATAATTTTAAATGCCAAAGATAGCTGGTGAATAAAAAGACACGTCGATTAATTGATCTATCGATTGAAAAGAAGTGCTACCAACTTAATTCTAACCTCAGCAATACATCTATTACAACATACAATTTTAAAATCAGTTCAAATTTGATATAAGTTTCCAAAATACAGTAACCTTTCGATATAAGTTCTCTTAAAAGAGTAAACTCTTTATTAAAATCTCTTGAATACAGTGAAATCTCGATCAAAGTCCTCCAAATACAGTCAATGCTCAACAAAGTTTTTTCACTCACACTAAACTCTCGACTGAAGACTAGAAAATGGAATTCGAAGTCTGAAAAACTGACCCCCTAACAATATTTGAAAAAATGAAGTAAATATTAGGTAAGAAAGTTCTCTGAAAAGTCTATTTTCAAAAAGTTCGTAAGTTCCCCCAAACTTCCGAATAAGCGAAGAAACTTTTCAACAGTGACTTAATTTCTAAAACGATTACAAACAATGAACACATATCGATATCTCCAAGAATTTGTCATCATCGATGACATCGATCACACCGTCACCACAATGACGGGTTACCACTGATAAAACCACCTATATTACGCGCACAAAGAGAATTTATGGCGCTGATAAGAACAAAGAACATGCACACGACCCGGGCATATATCGATTTTCCAGTTGCATTACACGTAGCACGTTTCGAAAGCTTACAAATTGCAAAGCTGTAGCAGGTGTCGGAAACTTTTTCCCCAAAATGGTCGAATGGACGTCTGTTCCCATTAACGATGTAAAAAAATTCACTGTATCGAAGAATCCAGATTTGGATCGAGTGTAAATAAATGAATTGTAGCGTTCTGCAACGTTTATGAGGTTAAAAATATATGTATGCATGGGGAGAACGGTTCATTATTTCTTCGAGCGTCGACCTATTTATACTAATTTCCTTCGCTGCTGGCGGAACGATGAGTAGCGAATGTTTAATAAGCATGATGCATTATTTATTGTTGATTTTTAAAGAGGATCGCGACAAATGTACGCTGGGGTATCTCACTCCTGATCGATTTCCTCCGTTTTATGAGGCCGTCGTGCTTCGACGAACAAATCGACCATCTCGAATTCACGAGGTCGTTTCGCGTGTAGATGGAGGTGTAGAATTGCGTGTTTCGGAGAAAAGTAATAAATTATTGCAGTTTTGAAAAAAAAATTTCCATGAAGTGATATCGGTTTTTTTCAAAGAAAACGTAAAAGGGTGTAAAAAGTGAAGTTTCCTTGGGTGGTATTTGTTATAAAGAAAGTTAAGAAAGACTATAGAAGCATAAAATGCGGGAAATAATATTTTTTACAACGTTAGTGCGTATTTTCGCCCAAACGTTGCAAACAACGCGAATAGGTTATGAGCTTGAACCAACTATTATACTTCTTGAATCCAAGATGGCGGGTGAGATGTAGGTGAAGGGGAATCTGGCAAATCAACTATAAGGATCTCTTTTTCCTTTGTCTGAAAAATATTACGTTGCATAAAATAAATTATTGTTATCATCCATATAGATTAGTAATATATATTTCTTCTTTAACACAACCTGTACAAAAATCATCCCAAGTCCTGCCAAATTATCACGTCCCGTAACCCCAAACTATTCCAACAAAAATTTCCCTTTATTCCTTCATCACCCGAAACGCACGAGAGAGGCTCGTTGAAATTCGGAAGGAGCTGCGAAACGTGAAGGAGGAATGAAAGATTTACGGTGCCCATTATGGGCCGTTGAAAAGACACGAAGCGTGTGGAGGCCGAAGCATGCAAGAATCGGTTATATATGCGCAATGAAAACGCGCGCGACCTATTTGCACACATCCGGTTTGGCATTTACTTTGGGAACAGCCGAGATAAACAGTCTTATCGGACACCACCTTCTGGACGCGTCACGTCCGCGCTGTGTGCCGAACATTGTCTCCAATCGTATAATGTCCCTCGAAAATGGGCTGTCACCGTTTGGTCCAACGGGGGAATGGAAGCAGAGACGCTGGAATCCGACGTCAGAGCATCTGGATGATTTCGTTTTTTTCGACTTGCTAAAGCTGTGGCGTAGGAAAATTATTAGTTACAGTTAATTACATTGGAGACTTAAGGCTTGATGTGTGTACAGAAATATTTATAGCGTTGTATATATGTCACTATAATGATATTCATTTTGCATATTATTTTTTTCATTGTAATCACTGATCACTATATGCAGCCGTTGTCATGATAGGCCAGTCAGATTAGACACAAAATGTTTAATTATTGCAAAAGTTCAGGATAGCAATCTGGTGGTTTTCACAATGAACCTCCGCAATTTTGGTATGCCCACGATTCGGTACACCAACAAATATTTCTAAATAAGTACGAGGTTGACAAAATTTGAGTTGTGCATTTTGATTTTCGAATTTATTAAAAATAATTTTCCGTTCGTGAACGAGTTTTGTTTCTTTTCCGGACCTGTTAAAAACTGATAGAAGAGCAAAGTGGTATGCCATTTCAAGGCCTATGAGTGTAGATGAACTTAGATAAAAGTTTGTTTCTAGCAAAATGCTTTTTGAACAATTTGATTTGCTGGATTTGTCAACGACAAATTTTAACGGTGTCATTACATTCAACGGACTAGTGTTGAATTGCGAAATAAAAAATGCGTTCTGCGATGGTGTAGAAAGTTGTTCATCGGTGCCAATTCTTCACATAGATCGAAAAATTTCGAGATTGGATATTATATACGCGTTCGACAAAACTTTTTTTTTTGAATGACAGATTTTGATGTTTTGCCTGTAGAATGAAATTGAACATTGTTTATCGAAGACCGATTTTTTTTTTTGCAAAAATCCAAGTAATTTCCAAAATATGCATAACCGACGTTCAGTTCTGTGGTTTCGAACATTCTCAAGGTCTATAAAAATGATATTTTTCAGTCATCTGAACTATTCACAGTGAAATCGAACCGCTGAACAAGAATTACCCGAGCCAACACGAAGCTTTCTATGACATGTCCTCAAAACCAACTTCAAACCCCAGATAAACCTAACCTGTCCGATCTCAATTGAACGATAAAAAAATCCATAGAATGACTATTATACTATTTTTACCGTGGACTCGTAATAAAAATTTTTTTTTTTTTCTCACCATGCCGTCATTCGGCTTTTGGGCCTCACAAATTCATTTCCTCGCAATTTCTCCCCCTTTCTCAATTCCTCTTCCTCCTTGCCATGG